>VZTZ01020219.1:0-53038 GCA_013400955.1 Drymodes brunneopygia | reverse complement strand
CCTCTCACAGCCCCGCACGGCCCCTCAGAGCCACTCACAGCCCCTCACGGCCCCAGAGCCTCTCACAGCCCCGCACGGCCCCTCAGAGCCCCTCACGGCCCCGCACGGCCCCTCAGAGCCACTCACAGCCCCGCACGGCCCCTCAGAGCCCCTCACGGCCGCGCACGGCCCCAGAGCCCCTCACAGCCCCGCACGGCCCCGGAGAGTCCCACAGGATCCCTCAGAGCCCCTCAGGGCCCCAGAGCCCCACATGGCCCCTAAGCCCTTCACGGCCCCTCAGAGCCCATCACGGCCCTGCAGAGCCGCACACAGCCCCACTCCAGCGGGGGTGGGAAGAAGCTCAGGACAGCACGGTGGAGGGAGACATCGTATCTGAGGCTGATGTGAGGCATCTGCTCAAAAAAAGTGGTGTTTTGGTTAGGGTCTGCATCTCCTTGATGCTCTGCAGCAGTTTGCCTGGACAGTCTGTGCAGGAGCAGTGGTCATACAGGTGTGTCTGCCATGAGTTCAGGATACACCCCATCAGACATCAATATCAGCACCAAACCGAGTGGTATTGGAGCTCACAGTTCCCATGTACTAAATTTTACAACTGTCCATAATAATCCCATTACTTTTATGACCAATAGAAATAAGTATCTTTTACGTATTTAGGCGACATAGGCACTGCTTGAGCAGATGGAGGTAAGGCAGGACCGGCACCAGCTGAGTACTGAACACGGTTCTGTCCAGTGAAGGCACGGCCTCGGGTGCCGTCTCTCCCCACCATTTGCAAACGAGTAGTGGCAGTCCTTAGGACTTTAATACCTTTCAGTTGGAAGCATTTACAAAGGAAACATATTATTGTCAAGTACAGTATGGTAACATGAAAAATACTGGTATTTATCAACTGGTCAGAGCTCTAGCTCTGCTGGGCCCGCTCTGGCCTCGGAGCTGGCTCTGCGGGCTCGCTCGCTGTCGCCCTCTGGCGGCAGCGCCTGTCCGCGGCGCGGGCAGCATCCAGCATCCCTTCGAGCTCATCCCGCGGTGCTCGGGGGACATCGGCTCCCTGAACTTCCGACACTGGCGTTCTTTTGCTGTGTTTTTCTCCTCAGTAGTACTCACTGTTTGGAATAAGGAAAATGCCTTGTACAACTCTTTTAAATGCAAGTTTAGAGTAGGAAATAATCCCTATTCCAGATTCAGCAGCTTCATTTTGAAATGAAAAAGGTAAAAATCAGGCAAAGTGTGTGCTCTGGAAAAAGCAGACAACACGGGATGGAAATATGTGTGTAACTTTTTCCTCTGGGAATTGTTTTCAGGAGTGTTTTGCCACAGTTTTTAGCGGTCTCTTTATGACCTGTCATCCTTCCGAAGCTCCTTCCAGTAACCCCCAATTTTAGAAGCATTTCTGTGAAGCTTTTAGAGAAGTCTCTGTGACTGGGAAATGTCATTAAAAATGTGACCCATCTGTTTAAGTTACTGGAAGTGTAAAGAATTTTTTTAAATTTTATTTTTAACTAAATTACTAGATTTTTAAAAAGCTATTGGAGCAATGCCTTGTTTTTTAATGATTCCTATTAATATTTTTATTGATTTACAGGTAAACTAGTTTTGTCTTGTTTTAAAAATACCCTGCGATCAGCAAATCTAACTGTGTTTGTTCTGGCTTGGATGTGTGATTATCAGTTATAAAGATTCTGCAGATGGAAATTATGTTGGTGCATGCACTGGAATAGATGCTGGTTTCTAATATCAGATAGATTGTCTGATTTTGGTTAATTGGTGTAGAGACTTACTTTTAAGCGCTGGAATAACAATGTTGGAATTGTAAGGTATTTAGGGAGCAGATGTGTTGACTAAGTACATTATGCCCTTTCTGAGCATTTTAGAATACTGTGAGTTTCTTTTTGCAAAGAAATGTTAAACTACTGACCCGTGTATGTCCTTACATTCTAAAGAGACACATTTTTTTTTGGCTCTCTACCATGAAGTACATCAGACTGTATTGTGCTTTGTGTTCGTATACGTCTTATTTTTAATTTGAGTAGTATTTCTCTGCAAGCCCAGCCATAACAATGAACTGTTTCATTGGATCAGTAATAACTGTAAACCAGTCCTTGCTAATTAGCTCATATGAGAAATTTAACCCTGAAGATTCTGATTTTTCAAAATTGTACTCTATGAAGCACTGTCTTCATTGGGGAAAAATAGCTACTATGACTGCGCTTCTGTAATAAATTGTCTTGTTGCAACTGGATTATAGATGCATGCTAGTGCTATTTCTGGCTTTGTGAAGACAAACTTGATTAGAAAAAAGGTTGAACTTTGCTTTTTGGACACCCTTTTCAAGTTGTAATGCTGATACTTTTGTACAAACCTGGAATCTCAACACATTATTTGTTTGTTTGTTGTGTTTGTATGTCTTTATAAAGGGAAAAGATAAGTCCAGTGGCAGTAATAGTGTTTTCCTCCCCAAAATATCTGTGTGTGGATGAATTTATGCTCTGTGTGTAAGAATGCAGTTCAACCACACTAGGATGTACTTGGTAGTACAAATGAAGGATTTCAAATTAGTAATAGCTTGAAAACTCTTCAGCTACTGGCATTTTAGTTTCCAAATTACTGGTCTCTGTGGAGCGGTGTAAGTGTCACAAAACAATGAGAATTAAACAAATCTACAAAAATAACCTGGACAATTTTTCGCCCAAGCAAGCCAGCTTCCTTTTGAGCACTGTGTTGGCACAGTTGTATCATTAAAAGTTTTTTTTTTTCTTTTCATAAGCAATAAAATAATTTCACAACTGTAATGAATGCACTTCCTATGGTAGATTTTAATTATATGCAGCTAATGATGGCATAGCTCGTCATTTCAAAAATTGTCTCATTGGCATTTATGACTTGGTGTAAATGCTCGTATATCATGGGATTATTTGAAAGAACCGAAACTTTGAGAGATGTCAGGTTTGTGTTGAGGAAAGTGACTCATTTAACAAGAGGTGCTGGTTAGCAATGGGAGACTGTAGAGCACATTTAGGCTACAAATATCGGAGTCAACAGATTTACTTTAAAAAGCTGTGTTACTGGATATCGTTTTTAAAAAGGGATTTCTTAGCCTTGAAACTTTCCAGACCACTAAACTGGAGAATCCAGGCTGTGTCATGATTCAGAAGTGTTTAAAATAGGAATCAGTCTCTTCTGCATCTCAAAAGCGAAAGTTCCAGGGAAAGTCACCTTTTTTGTAAATGGATTTACCAGCACAGGTCTTTAGAACTGTAACATCCTACTGTGAGCAAATTAAGAGTTTTAGGAGAAAAAAAAATCTTTTAGTCAGCAAATCTTCTTTTTCATGATTTATTTTTAAAGGTCAGAAGGTGACCATTAAATTAAAAAAAATAGTTGTTTGTACAGGATAACCTTCCCAGATGAGCCCTGTCCTAAACCTCTGACTCTGCAGCCTGAGTTTCCCAGAGCTGCTGGGTGACAGTTGGGTGTAAGGTAAAGCTGAGAAAAAACTATATGAAAAAGAAACATAGACTAATGTTTAGCTTTTCTTTTTGTTTTAGTTATTCCATAGTTTTTCAGTAGATGCTAAATTTCTTTGATTTAGGGGAAGGAAGGATTTTGCTTTAAAACACACCAGATAGGAGTCTTAGGACAGACTTTTCACACTCAGACAGCTGGAGCAGCTGTAGATTCCCCACTGAAATGAAAATGCAACAATTCAAGATTTAGAAAGGCAAAAAGTGTGACCAGAGCATTAAATAGAAGGGCCATATGATACCAAAATTAAGCTCTGTGTTTATTATAAAGAAAATCCTTGTTTTAGAAGGGAAAAAAATGAACTTGTTCCACCACTTTCTTTTTTCCTCAGGAGAAAACACAGAATATATCCTAGGTAATAAATCTGTTTTATGGCTCACATGAGAAAGGGTGGAGAAACTCCCATTATTTTCTTCCCAGAAATTGAAATACACATGAGCTAACATGGGAGACAGTGGGATTTTCATCCAACAAATGCACAGCTGGCTTCTGCTTTTATTATTTTTCTAAGTCTAATAATTTTTCATTTGATTAGCTGGTGGCTGACAAAACTATCACTTGCACAGTGTTTTGTATATTTAGTAGAGTAGGTGTGATGCGAAAAAGATACTGTGGTGCATGCCCAGAAGCATAGCACAACTTGTTCACTTGATGAGAAATTTCTGCTTGTCTCCTCTTAAAATGCAAGTTTCTATCATAACATTTGAGTTTGAATATCAAGAAAGGAACTTCTTGACAGCTAGAAACAGGAGAATTATGTAAGATTTGAGCATGATTTTTCCTTAATTCATGTTGTAGAATTGTATGATGGTGTGCACATAGAAATAAATTGTCGGGAGTCAGTTGGCAGTCCACAGTGCCAGTTTTGCTGTGAGAAAGCAGTGAGACTATTAGAGAGAAGAAATGTCCTAGTCAGTGTTAGGCGGCAGGAAAAGTAGAGCTGCAAACAAGATTAATCAAGGACTTTAAGTGTACACAGTGTGAGTTGTGGAGAACCCATGGACACACTTAATGTGAAAAAAAAACCAGCAGCCATGCACAAACCCACCCAGACAATGAGATAAAGTGAGCACAGACATAAAGGTGGGAGAATAGGAGCCATCTAGGAATGAGATTCTTCAGAGTCATGTCTGAGCAGACCTCTGTAAAGCCATGGATTCTCAGTTTGAAATCAGGAGGGAGAATGGCCTGTCAGAATGGCCTATTCTTTCTGTGCCTTCTGGAGAATAAAGAACATATTCAAGAATCCAGTATCCTGTTTTGCATTGACCATTAATGCCAGGTACAAAGCAGGCTGTTTTCTCCTGTGTTGACTCTCCTGGTGTTTGAAGTGCTAAGCTGCATTGCTGTCTGTGTGTTCTGGGCAGAGCAATGCTAACACCTTCCCTAAGTAAGCAGCAGGGCAAGAAGAATGCAGTTTTATCCCAGATTGGTAGGTCTGTATTGTCCAAGTGTTTAGTGTGTTTCTTGTTATTTTCAAAAATTCCAAAACAACTTCACATGTTCTGGGGGCTGGAGAGAATGTGGGTTATCTGCTTCCACTTGAATATTGTGTGATGACTTCTCTGATTTTGGTTTGTAGTCATTTATAAGTGGTAGATGCTCAAAACCATGTAAGAAATTTCTACATAAAATTACTTTGAAGCTGCAGGTTCATTGCATAGCCAAACCTCAATCTTTAATGTCCTTTCACACAGTGGCTGCTGGGGAAGGAATGATTTTGTAAGGATGAGTAGAATCTCTGGATTGTGCATCTATGTTCTGACCTAGCTCCATTACACTCACTAAATAATTGTTGACAAGTTGAAGCTCTGTAACTAGAGGATAATGACTTTGCTAAATACCATGAGTCAATATATGTTTATGGACAAGGAAAATGACCTTAATGGAAAAATACAGGACTCCTCAAGTGGCAGTAGATCATTGTGGGAGCTCTCCTTTGGTTGTATCTCTCTTAGAGGCTTTATGCTGCTAGGGATCAAAATACTGTGGTCTATTGGACTGTTTCCTGGGGCATGGAGGTGTGTGAGCCTGTATCGGGGATGGCTGTTCCAACTAAGTGTCGCCCAGTGCAAAGGCCCGGGTAGCAGTCTCTCCAAAGGAGGTAAAATCAGTGTGGCCAACTTCACTGTCCACCTCCTTTTTCCTCAGTCTGCCTTGTTAGAATTTGCATCTGTGTCCTGCCGGTATTCAGCTATTTGCTCTAATAAATCTTTTCTTCTGTAATGAGCCTATTTGACCTTCTGAAGCTGTACTTTGAATTCTTGCCCCTGTGTTAGACCCTTTGATTGTTTTGTTGTCTGACATATGAGATGATGCCACACTGGTTCTGGGCTGGGTGAACCACGTTCCTGTGTTGACTGGAGGGGATGTGTCTTCAAATGCAGCTGGGGATGCTGCTGGTCAGGAAAGGCCCTTGGAGCAGAAGTGGTTGCCCTGGTGGCGCCACCTTTCCTGCAGTGCAGCACCGTGGCCTGGCTTTTGCACTCTGATCCCTCATTCCAGGTGCAGAGGGCTCCTCACCTGACTTGCAGTAGGTAACAGAGAGGGAGAGAGTCCATAGTACTGTGCCAAAAAAACAGGTGACAGTGAGCGCAGCAGGGTCTCCAGCCTGCCACAGTTACACAGCATTTGTGCGCTTTTGCTCTTGGTAAGAGTTTGACCTTATTGAATGAGACTCTCAAATCTGAGAGTAATTTGGAACATGTGACACGTTCAGGACTTTTTTAATTTAATTTTTTTTCTAGTTGTATGTTTAGTCCTCCCTCCTTTCACTTCAACAATTGAGGGTGTTGGTTGCTTCCTCGTGTTTGTATAAGAAAAGCTTTTTATAGTCCGTTTTTCCAGTTGGTGTATGTACTTCCTCCACTGTAGCGTAACACATCATTTTTCCCGCTCCCTCCCAGCTTCTGAAACTAATGGAAGACTTTCAGAGTTGTTTTATTTGCAATAGAAATGGAACTCTGGGGTTGGGAATGGTCATTATGCCTGTCTTAAAATGTGTTCTTCAACAAGTTTTGTTTTGTTCTTGGTAAAATGAGAAGGATGTAAGGAAGCAAGAAATAATGAGCCGTATTTAGTTTATAGGACATTCAGTTTTTGTTTAGCTGAAAATCTATCAAGAAAAACAGAAGTTTGTCAGAAACATGAATTGAAGTGGGCTGCATTCCTTTTTTTGACAGAAGAATTCTTAATGTAATGCCAAATGTGAAGAATTTTTCAGTGTCATCCATCCCAACTTCTGCAAGGTAACAGCTGAAATGAAGGCTGTCTAGAAGCTCCACATCCATCCATTATTTTGTCCTGTAATGGTGAGTCTGGCACACTGACAGTACTTGTGCCTTGCAAATTTGGAGCAGTGCTGGAGGTCTTTTCTTGATGTAACATCAGTTACACCAAAAAGAAAGGAAGGTGCCATGGCCATTTTCATGTCATTGGGTGACAGAGTCCTGTCCCTGGTCAGGACAGTGTGCACTGCATCCTGCTTAAAGACAATACAGCACCTGGTTTGCCACAGCTTCACTGCTGCTTGCTGGTTGTTTTTATCACCATTTTTCCAGGAGTGTTACTTAGCCCCAGAGTAGATTTAGTAATATTTAATATGGCAGCCTTTTTTGTCTTGTCTATGACAGATGGATTATTGAGAGTATCTACTGGGAATGCCCTTTATTTCCAGTGATTTGGATGCTATTTCTCAAGAAAGATTATGTTTTGGAACTATTTTTTCAATTTAAAATACTGTTTTTATATATTCTTGCAAGGTTTTCCAACACTAATGAACA
Source organism: Drymodes brunneopygia (assembly GCA_013400955.1). Lineage (NCBI taxonomy): Eukaryota > Metazoa > Chordata > Aves > Passeriformes > Petroicidae > Drymodes > Drymodes brunneopygia. Next base: position 45,734 of record VZTZ01020219.1, on the reverse strand, counting down.
CAGCCTAGGTCCTTCAGTGGAGGGGCATGTGCAGACATGGCCCCTGTGGATTGAACTGCCTCACTGCTTCAGATCTTCACTATTTTTAGCCTCTATATATGCCTTTGTTTTTCCCAAGTGTCTAGTTCTAAGGTGACATGGTAACTTATCCAGTCAGGGCAGGAATTCACTCTTTTCCCAGATACTAGCTCCACTGTAAGCTTGCACCAAAAAAATGGATCTGAGAGTCCTCGCCACTTAAGTCTTACTGTGGGATGTCTAAGGTTCTGACAGGTCATTTTTTAGCTACTTTTGTATTCTGCGATTTCTATAAGAAAATAACATTTAAAGGCATTTGCTTATTTTATTGCTCCACTGCTAAATAATTGAAATCACCACTTAGCATTTAATTATAGTGGTTTTATATCATAAATATTGTATAGTGCCTGATGGTGTAATTGGGCATTTTTATAATAAGCCTCTATTTTTTAAAACAAGGGGGAAATCTCTGAAATTCATGCCTTCATGCTTGTGCCCATTAAATGTGGTTATCATTATCTAGTGACGACATTCTTCCTAACTGGGATTCTCTTCTCTTTCATGCTGATGCTATCTCCATGCTATATTGTTCGTGTTTCTAGTAGCACCCCAGGGCAGTAGTGAGAAGTAACTGTCCCCCATATGGCCACTTTAGACAGCAGTTTGGGGTGTGGGGAGATGCGAGAAGAGAGACAATGGGGTAAAGAGACAGTGGTGTGTGTGTGCCCTCGCTGTCCCAGAAGCAGGGCAGGCAGAGGGGGAGCCAGGCTGTGGCTCTCTGCAGTGTCAGGCTGGTCGGCAGCACCGTGGGAGCGCCGCGGTGGGACAGGGTGCAGTTATTTGTTGTGCCATGCGGGAGGAAGGAGCCAGGGAGGAACTGCCACTGAGTCACCCGCTCTTCCTGGAGCGCCTCCTGGGGTGGTGCTGCTACAGGCAGCCCAGTGCAAGACTGAGCCTGAAGCTCCAGCGAGCTGATTGCAAATATTTTGCAGAAGTCTTATTTTCTGGTAATTACTTTAACATGATTCAGTGTTTTCTCTTTTGTCTGATCTTGTTATGAGCCTTCTTGCCTGATCCTTCACCCGCTGTCATGGGAGCAAAGCAAGCATTCCCACACCATGTGTACCATTTGTGCTGTCTTTGGCCTCTCAGGTTCAGTGGCTGTGAGTAGGTGCTGTTCAGTACAGCCGACCAGTGATGTGTCCTTTTGGAAAAATGACTGATCCTGGATCTGTTCCTGTGAAGCCTTTGAAACTACTAAACTGTTTCAGATAGTGGGGTTAGAGCCATTTGTTGCATTGGGGTCCAGGTGCTGTTTGCCAGTTCACATTTTTAGTGATTCGTGAAATTAGAGCTCCTGTGGAAACCTGGAACCTTGCTTCTGAGGCAAATGTTGTGTATGAACTAAGTCCAAAGCACCCAGTCTTCTACAGATATATGAGGAACGGCTAGGATTTAGGTTCCAGTGGGTGACCAACAGTGTTTACTAGAGACTAATAATAACAGTGAACAGACTTATTCCATTCAAAGTTCCCTAGGGTTTTAGAAATCCAGCAGAACCAGCAAAATACCTAAAGCCCAGCCACTGAAATCCAGCCAAGTTTTGTAAAGATTACAATGGTAACTTCAAATAAATATAAATTGTGCTCTTTAAATGTACAATTTATTTAAAAGCAGTTATTTTGCCAAACCGTAAATGTACCAATAACTAAACCAAGAAATAACCAAGATGAAGAAATCTAAGATTATAAGGTTTAGAAAAAACCTTTCTGATCTTTTTAGTGCTTTTGTTTAACCATGTGATTTACATTTAATTCTGGTTAGACTAATTAATACATACATATCTTTAAAGCAGACCAAACACTTCTCATAAGCAACTGACTGGTTTGTGTTATCACATTTGTTCAATGAGGGTGGAGGGAGAGAGGTGTAGAGTATAACTCACATAATCTTTTGCAAGTAGTAGAAAAAAATCTCTCACAATATACCTACAACAAATATATGGGTGCTCATAATTCATATTATCCCATAAAATTTAGAAGAGCATTCAGAGACTGCAAATGAAGGTAATTTATGTGTAAAACCTCATCCATGAAGAATTTATTGCCATAGTAGGTATAATATACTTTGGCACAGACTTCTTCCGTGAAACTAGTACTTGCAGATTTGAGAAAGTAACATACCAGAGACCTTGCAGGTTAAGCTGAAGTCTGGTTTTATACAAAACATATTATAATGAAGACTTTTCTCTTTTGAGAGAGCTGAAGTCAGTTGGTAAGTTAATGTGCCATGGCTATTGATGATGTGTGTGAACATCTTCATTGTGTGAGTAATCTCTTTAAAATCAGTGTTAGTTTAGCAGTGCTATCTTTGTGTAATTATTGATGTTTGTAAATACTTTGAACCTTAGAGGGAACTGAGGGAACTGCAGAAGTGCATTCCAACAAAACATTTTAATTTGCAGTATCTAAAAATTAATATGTACTTTGCACAGGTTGTTTGCTAACCATGTCATGAAGCCCAGACCTCATTCTTCATGTGAGGACTGCACTGGGTCAGGGGGCCTCATGTTCCTCTCTGCACTTGAGTCAAACTGCCACATAAAGGCCCTGAGATCCATCCATCTCATTGCCAATTTGAGACACAGGCATTTCTGGGTGTCCACAGGGAGGTGTGTGTCCCACTAGATTCTTGCTGGTAGACTTGGGCATGTGGTGGCCAAAGTGAGGCCAAGGCAAGGCTGTGGTTACATCGCAGTGCTGTCGTGCACAGTCTTGTGGAGATGTCAGCACTCTTCTCCTCAGTGGCTGGAACAAAGGTAGATTTCCTTTTGTTCCTTCTGCTGGACTCTGATTTCTGTTTTCTTTTGAGATTACATTGTGCACATATGCTTTTATAGTTGCTGCCTCTCTTTGACCCAAACACTTTTACTTCCATGGAAGTTAATGACATTAAATGAAAATCAAGGCAACCCATTGCCACTCCAAGATTTCTGCATAATACAAAGTAAACTTAAGATAGGGAAGGATTTGTTATACCATAAAATATGCCATTTAAATGCACATAGCTGGGAATGGAGAGAAGCTAGTGTGACATCTAAGAGGGATTTTGGCCCACATCAGCAAGGAAAGCTACAGGGCATATAGCTATAAAAATGGACCAGAGTTCTCAAGCATTGATGTAGAGCAGATAGGACCTTTAAAATTCTTCCCTGCAAGGTGCACAGTGGTGTTGGGCAGCAATCGGCTAGGCTTGGATTGTCAAAGAACATTATCAATTCCTCTGGGACTTTAACTGCTAATTCCAGGAAGTCTAGGTGTTTCAGGAAGTGCTATTCAAATATTGTGCTGTTTCTTCCGGATGTAGATCCTTGGATAGTACACTTACACTTAGCCTTTTCTCTGTTGGCTTGCTCTGCAGGAGAAATCCCAGACTACTGAGAGCAAAGATAACTTCCTGTGCCAGGTGTATTAGCCAGAATTATCTCTGTTGTAGAAAGAAATAACTTTTGTCTTGAAAGTGACATGGGATTTTTGACGTCAGTGAAGATTTATCTCATCAAGGATGTCACTCTGCTACTAAGAAAACCTCACTGGACTCGTGTCTGAAGTATTGTGTTCAGTTCTCTGCTTTTCCAGATGGATTTAGTGGAGTTAGGGTTAGTGCAGAAAATGGCAACTGAAACAATTTGGGGAAATGGAATAACTGTCATATGAGGAGAGATTGAAAAATCTGGTACTCTTTAGTTTAGAGAAAGACAGATATTTATCATTGAGATTTACAAAATCATGAAAGTGTTGAAAAAGCCAGATGTGAAAGTATTGCCCTCCAAATCCTGCAATGTAAGAACTAGAGGGCACTCAGTGAAGGTAGTGGGAGATCAGGTTTAAAGCAAAGAAAAGAAAATAGTCGTTCGTTTTCTGGAACTCCCAAGTAGTGAATTTTTTGCCATGGTAGGTAGCGAAGGCAAGGATATCAGCACAAACAAAAGAGATCAGGCAATTCCATGGACAGAAACAGAACTGCAAATAGACAGTGGAATTGCCCTGTAACATCATTTATACAGCATTGTGCATGGAGGGGTATGGGGGGCAGGAGAAAAGGACCCCAGAAGCAGCCAGGCTTCTGTCTTATTCCTGAACAGTAACTCTAAAGAGCATGGCGCTGGTGGAAATCGGATACTAGGCCAGATGAACCATTCACCCAACCTTGCAGGGCATTTTTTTCTGTGATACAGTACCACACCATGTTCTGCTTTGAAAGGGTTTTATCATTAGTGCATTGAATTCTCATAAGGATAATCAAGAAAAAAATGGTAGCATGTTAATACTCCATTGTTGATACCTGAAATATTAATGTGTTTTAAAGTCTGATCCATTGATAGTCAAATGCTGCCTGTTACTGTGCATGTCACTAACATGGCATTTATTTGGAAAATGTACAACTTGGAAAATGAATTTTAAGTTTGTGTGTTTATTTTTCTTGGCAGTGAGTTTTGGTTATCTCAGAAGGGAAAAGCTATCCAGGTGCAGTGAAGCTGTGTGGTGCCATGAGTGCTCTGGCAGGAAGGTATGCAGGACAAGTATGCAGGGAGCTGGATCAGAGTAGTTTCTTCATGCTCCAGCACTGTGTGCTACTGAGATGTCTTTGTGCTAGCTCCAAGTAGGCCAAGTTGTGCCAATGAAACAACAGGGACTTTGGGCCAACCACATCTACGGATCAGGGACCCAGAATTTGGGTCATGGTCCCTATTCCAGGCACTGGGCTCTAATGCCACCCCAGAGCTGGGATGGCATCCCTGCAGTTTGGAGCATCCTCCCCAAGCACCCTGTTCATGCCTGCCCAACTCCCCCATAGGCTTTAGGCTACTACTTCTTATGTAGCAGCTCACTCTTTTATTACATCTGTAGCATTTAGAGGAGACCTGCAAAGAAGGGGGAAAATAATCACTATTTCTCTTTAATATAGGACACAGGAAAGTTCTTTAAAATGTGGGTGGGTGCCGGTTTTTTGTAAAAGAAATTGTCTTCTGTATGCCTTTTTTTTGTTGTTGTTTTTTTGGGGGGGGGGTGACAATAACCGTACCAACAAAAACATTCTTTGCTTTAATCAGACAATATGAGCTTTGTTCATATGGAGACTTTTGAATATTATGTGTAGGTCCTGTACACTGGGCACAAGCTTTTAGCAGGGATATTTATGTCAGCCATAAACTGTATGAGTGCAGCTCAGGTCGGCTCATTGTGTCTGTGGAAACTGGTGGTGCTCTGCTGTTGATGAGAAATCCACTATAAACAAATCCTCACGCATGGTCTCAGGTGTGTGATTGGGAAACAAGTTTGGCTTTTAATCAAAAGAAATTGAGTGTTCAGTACTTAGGAATATCTCTTCTCTAGTTTCAATGAAGAAAATGTTAACACAAATAAAGAGCTTAAAGCAATCTGACTAAAGCCTCAGCTAATTGAGCTTTGGTTCTGTGAGAGTTTGGATGTCATCATCCTTTTGTTTTCCAGTTTTCTGGGGAAATACTTCAGCTATACGGCAAAAATAAACAAAAGAAACCTCTTAAATCTTCACACTTAAATACATTTATGATTATTTTTAGTTACTGTTTACTCCTTACAAATTAGTCTTGATGTGAGAAATAGTTTCAGACGTATTGTTTTCCTAACAAAGATTTGACCTTCATCTTTATACACGGTTTCACTATTCTTCCTATCAGCATTTAGTTCAAAGGAGCACTTCGAAGCACGCAGGCAAAAACCAGTTCCATTGGGTAAAATAGAAATGTGTGTTTTATATCACAGGAGTTTAGAGAACAATGCAAAGGTCAATTGTGTTGCTTGCTCTCCTGTCACATGATGTGGGTGTGTATATGAATGCATCCCTGGAATTCCACTGTGGGATCTGCATCTTTGAAGCTGATGCTAAAATTACTGCTGAGGCTCTTCCAAAGGCGGATACTGATAGAAGATTCAATGAAATCGAAGGTCGCCAGTCTGGTAGGCGTTGAAAGATACCTGGCTATGATACTATTTCTGATTTAATAATGCGAATGGGAGGCTAGCCCTTTGTAATAATTAGGACTAATTACTGAAGAGGTGTTGACAGATGGGCTAAGAGGAAACAAACTGCCTTTATCCAGTGGCTTAGAGTCAGATTACTAGTCTTGTGTTATCTGTTTCTCAGAAAGTAGAAGCTTCAATCATTCACTAAGTCTTCAAAGGGGAAAGGGATCCTAACAATATACAGGATTTGGGATGAAGCTATGAAATAAGTCTTTGACTCAAAATGGCTGAATTAATCTCCTTTCCGTAAATTATCATACTTTTAAAGTTTGAGTTACAGATGGAGAATCTGATTGTAGTACTGAAAAATATGTGAAATCAATATTGATGACTGTCCTGTCGCTGCTTCTGCTCATGGATTAGTCTAAGCTTGGTTCCTTGCTGTTATTTATTTTAATATGAATTCTTTGATTCCCTCTTACGCCATGCTTGCTATCCAGCTGAAATGGAGACAAGGGAAAGTAGTAAGTACTCTTTCGTTCAGTGTTTGGTTGATGCAGATGTCATATGTGATCAAGAGCAGAAAATACATCTGCTGAAGTGAATTACAGTTACTTACCTTTTTAGGAGACAAGATCATGCATATTCCAGGAAGAAAACAATATATTACAATACAATTCTACAATACAGTTTCCTGAGAAATGAGTCATTGTTGTAGGATTTCCTTAAGAGAATTTCTTCTCTCGTTTTGAATGTAGTGTCCATCCAGCACATCTGCATGAAGTAGATACGATTGTCCAATGTGAATGGAGTTAACAAAGACATTAAGGTTTAGTGCTTTGTCACCAGAATGAGCACACAGTGTGACTTACTTTAGGCAAATGATTTAAAAGTCTAACAACCCTCCATCTTCTCAAATGGCTTTTAAGTGCTTTTCTTCCCACTCTCTGCCATATATAGAAGCTGGTTTTCTTAGAAACGTGATAAATACGGTTGCATTTGATAGCACTTATAAGGAGAGGTAGCTTTCAATTATTTATTTACTTTTAACAAAAGAGGCCTTTTAATTAGTGTTTAAATATTTAAAACAGTTTTATTGTGCAGTAAAATCGGTTATACTTTGATCTAGATTTTCTGGTTTGAGATAATAGGGTTGGTAAAAGTTTTCCTAATGAATTTGGTCAGAACATGACATAATCTGATTATCTGACGAAAGATTGACACTTCAGTTCCTGCCCGCATAAAAGTGTGGTACAATGGGGGCTGTTCAGCACTAATTCAAAGGCTGGGAGTTCAAGTTCAGGTACGGCAGAATTGTTCAAAGTTTCAAATAAATGCAGTGAAACAGTGTTGCGTTTTTCACTACATTTTTGCTAAGGAGTAATTTGTGGCGGATGAGAGGAGTGAAGCTTGAAGTTGAATGTGTAAACTGCAACTCCAGTCTGTAACTTTGTGTTTATTTCCCTCTGTTTGCTAAATAGTAGTTAGTGTTACTTGTTAAAACGTAGAGAAACTGGTCAGAACATGACCGACATAGTGAACGGTACCAGAAACTGGGAATTAAGCATCCCCAGTATTCAGCCTCTTAAATGTGGAATCGATTTTTTTATTAATATCCCTCACATTTTAACAATTTAACTGTTTAACATATGAGCAAATGCTTATGTGCTTGGAGACGAGCATATTTAACTAATGCATCCTACATGCTTATAAATAGATGTAGATTTATGTGATCAAACTGGCATGAAAGAACAGTTGTCGTAAGTGCAAGCTTAGCCTAACCTGTTTAAATAAATATTAATTTTTTCATTTAATATTCAGGTAATATTTGCTTTGTAGATGTCATTCCTGTTTACAGTGGAATTATAGTGATCCCTACTAGAGTTCTTGGAATTAAGTTGCTCTGCAATAACTTGGCTTGTCCAAATACTTGCACTGTATGGCATAGGAATCCTAGTAGACAAATAACACATACTTTTAGTAATTAAGCTTGAATTTTGGGGAGTATTTCATGACATAAAAATACTTAATAATCTGTCATTTTGAGTCAAACATTTAAAAGTGTTGTACATAACACTAAGTCTTTTCTTTCTTTTACATACTGAGGGGTTCTTGGAGAAGGTAAAGTGTTAAGTACCAAATGCAATGGTCCTTTACTGAAATGCAGTTTGTTTCTGACCTTGAGAGGATTTTTCTGACCTGAATAAGGATTTAAGGCTTTAATCTAATGAATCAATGCAGACTGTCCACATTGTTTTGTTTCTTAAAATATCACATGGCACGTGAATCTCAGTGTCCCTAGGAGGGGACCGTCTGTGCATGGAGTCCCAGTTCTAGGACTGCCGCCTTGGGAGGTCACTTACTGTCCCTGCCACAGTTTCTCCATCTCCAGAGAAGGACCTTGAATAACACAGGGCTCGGAGATGTGTTGTAGTTTACACAGAAGCAGAAAGCTTCCAGGGAAGAAATGCTTTATGAATAGTGGTGTAATGAACAGAGCCTGCAAACCCTCCCTTGTTTGAGCAGTCTCACCGATCGTCTGGCAGTTTGGACAGGCCACATTCAAAATTTGGATTTCAAAACACAAGTTGGTCACAAATAGGAATTGCCCTTGGTTATTTAATATTCCTTCTGTGTTTATGTCAGTTTATCTTGTTTGCTATTTGCTGTTTTAAAGTATATTTTTTAACTGTTATGAAACAAATGGCAGAATATAAACACGGGGGTAGGACACAGGCACAATATTTTGATATAAATGCACCTCCCACCATATGCTGGTGAAGTACATAGCCCGTTCAGCTAATTGCAGAATCTTTTTTATTCTTTTAATGAATATGTATTTTGTGAATGTATTTTGTACTTGTCTTTTTAATTCTATGAATTGTAAACTGTGTCATTAAAGTGAAAGAAATATTTTGGGAAGCACTGTCAGAGCTCAACTTGCAGTGTAGTTGAATTTAATTGCCTACCTCTGCACGGCGTCTCTCCCATGGTGAGGCGTACACAATACAGGGGTATTTCATAAGCAGAAGGAAGCAGCCAGGAACACAAGCTGAAGTTTTAAAAGTAAATGAAAAGTAGATTGCTTCATTGTGTCTTCATAAAGTGTCACTTCTCAATATCTCCTTTCACCAAATGAGCAAAGAACTGCGAACTTCAGGGACGTTCATATTAAAAAAAAAATTTGAAGACTTCTGACTGTAAACTACAGTCATTTTTACCTCAGGTATGGCCAAATCAAAATAAATTACAACACTACTAACTTCATGTGTAGTAAAATATTTGTACATATTTCTTTTATCATAGTTTAATCCAAATATAATATTTATAGAGTAATAAAAGAATTTCTGTATTTTCATTTTAGTTGAATCGAAGGTGACTTGATGCAAAATTAAAATGCAGTGACTTTTGAAACTTAGGAAGATACTGAGTTAATTTAAAGATCGGTATGAAAATGGAATTTGGTCTCTTTCTCCCTTTTTGTTGAATGTATCAAGCCAGATCCTGATCAAATCTTAATGTTCATGGAAACAGCTCCATTTCTAGCAGCTCTGAACATGGTCCTGTACATCAGGAATCAACTGATAAGTCATTAATAAGTGACATATTTTAGAAGTATAAATTCATTTACTATTGGTTATATTTTATTGTGTAATATCATGTCACATATACTTTTCCTTAATTCTGAAAACTCTTGTTATACTCCACACTTCGAAGAAGAAAGTTTAGAAGACAAAAATCATCTGATTTGTTCTTTGTTTCATGTTCCTATGCCCTGTGGGAGGAAAGGAAAAGTAATAGAACAGACAAATAAATAAATGTGGTGTTGAAACTGGCATGACAGTTTCTGTTCTTGCACAACGGAACTGCAATCAATTTATTGTCTTCATTGGTCAAATGCCAGAATAACAGTATAATATTATACAAGAGTAGATTAATTAAAGTGTAATTAGAATGAAATAAATTAAACAATCATTAAAGTTTGTCATGGGAAAAATATGTGTTTAGAATTAATTAGTTTTCAAATAAAGTGATATTTTAATTGCTCAGAGTTACAGAATCCTTAATTGCAGACATATAATTCTGGCCTAAATAACTTCAGTTGCTGTAACAACTTGATATATTTCTTCTCTGTCAATTCTTTTTAATAGTTTGTTACTAAACGAGATTATTGCCGGAACGTCTGCAAAAATGTCTGGAAGACATTTAATTAAGCCCATGCTATCTGAGGACATTATTAGCTCTTGGAACCGAAAGATTTGTGGGGATGCTGCACTATGCAGCACCCCTAATTAAGGAGGATGGGCAGACAGAGCCCCGTGGCTGACAGATTGCTATGCATGGCTGAGCTGAAGGCTACTCAAAACAGTCTTTTGATGGTCCTTGGTTTATCAATTTTCTGCTAGATTTCAATGATTTATCACATGTGCAAACTTATATTTATTCTAGGTCTGATGTTATGGTGAAGAGAGACTTATATAAATCCTTTTTTAAACTTATTTTGTGTATATATAAATGCATATTCATACTTCTCAAGTTTTCAAAGTAATTATGCATTTGTTGTCTTTTGCGTCCCCCAATAATTTTATGCAGAATGTATTGTAGAGCTGAACTCCTATGGGCTTTTATGCTTTCTTTCTCCAAACAAGGCTGGCTGTAGTTATACCATTGCACTTTCCCAAGCAATTAATGGTTTCAGAAAGTGAAACAGATGGGTGTCTTTTCCCTCATCTGCAAATTGAACCTGTTTATGAAACACTAGGATTTCATCTGTTTCAGCTGTATTTCACACTGTATTTTAGGCTCCCTTATTAAAAGCTAGTGCAATAACATGAGAGGCAGGGGCTCTCATGTTTTCAGACCCCATATTTTTGGCATAAATGTATCCATGATATTTGTCTGTCTCCAAAATGTTTACTTCAGTAAGACTTGCAATGCCCAAAATGTTTAATTGTGTTAAAAAAGGTCAACCAGCTGATAGCTGAAGGCACATATGTCAGAATGAAAGACTGAAAAAAAATCATCAGTCTGACACAGGGGGAGTATTAGAATGATTAATGTTTATGTTAATTTATGGCTTTTACATATTGATTAATAGCTTTTTGTTCCAGTGACCAAAATGTGTAAGTGGCAATGAGATCCATATGCTAACTCAGTGTCTTTCAAATTATTATAATCATTCTTAGTTTTGTTCCCATGCTGAAACTATGTTTTCATATAGAAAATAATTGTTGTACAGTGACTTTTTAAAAAACTGTAGATGGAAGTATTTGAAAGTGAACTCAAGATGCAAGCCTGGGTTTCAGTGTTCTTGAAGGTTACACACTGACATTTATATACATTTTTCTTGCAAACTTCATTACTTAAAATCTTAATATATTGTGGTTTAGCCTTGTTCAGGTAAGGAATGCTTACAGACAAAAAAGGTGCCAGTGCTGGGAGGAGCCATTATCTGAGTGGAAATCATTAAAAATGTGTTGCGTTGCATGATGGTTATTAGTCATTTTCTCCCCTGCTCCCATAAGATTTCTTGGCGTATCACCAGTTGCTGATAAGCAATTTTGTTTGCTATCTGTCCATTGACTATTACAATTAAAATGTGGAAACCTCCATCATTCGTTGTCTAAATGTCAAGAGAGAAGGTAATTTTGGGGAACTCCTGAGAAAGGATGAACTCCTAACTTCCCTAGCAGTCAGTGGGAAATGGAGGTTCTCAGCACTTCTCAAACTGAGACTTTTGAAGTGTTTTTCTGAGCAGGCAGTCATTGTTAGCCATTAGAAATGATTTGGTGACTATTTAGAATGAAAGTTCTGACAGTATTTAGTGTTCCCAACCTGTAAAGTAAGGACTCTTGTCAGCTGTAATGTTGGCTGTGTGGCAACAGGTTTATGGTATCAGCTAATAAAGGATTCTGTAACTAGGTCATATAAATCACTGCATTCTCTTTGACATTGATGTGTCACTAACTAGCAAGTTTTGCAAGCAAGATAGAAATCTGTCTACAGTATCTGGATATGGTATTTTCTAATGCAAGCACAAACTAATGAATGCTCCCAGTCCACTGTTGTGTTTTTTAAAAATTAAATACTGTTATTATCATAATTAATTAGGTTTTGAAGTCATAAATATACATCACTGTGCTTAATCTCTACTTTGGCAGTCTTAAGTAAATAGTAATATGAAAAATAGCCAATTCAAAAGAAAGCATTTTGTTATCCTTACCTCTGAAAATTAGGAGTGCTTTATTAGTACATTTATTGGTTAAATCAAAAATTTCCAGTAATTCTAATTTCTGCTTGACATCAATTTCTTGATTTAAAAATTTCTGCTGATTTCTAATTTCCATGTAGTAAGTAAATTATTATTTCAATTTGCTTTAAAGAAACCCTAGAAGTATAATACACTTTCTATCTCAGTTTAGCATTGAAGATAGAAACGGGAGTTTTAAACTGAAAGCTGCATTGTTACATGACTGACAAATGAATTTTCATACATTCTGAGGCTCTCACCTTTGCAACTGTTTGTGTAGCACTCCCACACCTCTTGATCAAGCTTCTGCTGGTTTTACTATTGCTAGTGCATGTTTCTGTCTTTGCACACAACAGACGTATCCTGTGTTTCGGGCAGCTGGGGTAAGAATGCAAAAAGCAGAGTGCCTGGCTTTTAGTTTGGGATTTTCACTGTTCCCTATGTGTTTTGTATGTGTTACGTTGCTGCAGGACCCAGAAAGGCATTTCTTTGTACAGCTGAGTTACTTTTCACCTCAGGTGCAAAGCAATTTCTTCAGTCTCACAACATCTCTTTGTATTGCTGACTTCCCTGTCTCAATGTGTTGTGATATTTTTTGGTTTGTACATGCATAATGAAAAGCTGGGCTTAAAAATTTGTCACAGCATGTCTGAAGAATTGTTTACCAAATCATATACCCGCTTTCAGACCATTTGTAGTCAATAACCTATAAAATTCACTTTTGCAGATGAGGTGAACTTCGGCTCATTCAACTTGCATGGATTTGTCTGGCATCTCTTTTAATGATGGATGAAAATGTTACTGATTGAATGGGTTCATGTAGCGCTAAATTCCCATTCTCTGCTTCTGAGAAGTGCCATAGAACCAGGCAGCATTTTGTGACAACCAGGGATGTGTAAGGTATTTCCAAGTGCTGCTGTGTTCTAGCACAATTCAGTGAGGGGAATCTGGGACCCTCAGGCTCTGTTGTGGCTGTTGAGCCATGAGGAAAAGTCCATGGCACTCCCGGCAGTCCTAGTACAGGGCGTTGCTTGGGCTAAGAGTAGTTTGTGGTTTCACCACTGAGAAACCTCATTGTCTGCCGTGGTTGGAGGCTGGAAATGTGGGAACATTGCTTTTGGAAAGCTCATACTGAAAGGGCTGCCTGCTGGATTTTTATGGTGGAGGTTGCAAATGTAATGGAACAAACAAAATTGTTTGCATTGCACTATTAACTTGAAGGAGTCTGTTATTCCCACTGACTGCCTCTGCAGTTGCAGCTCAGGAGCCACTTCCTAAACACACAATGCACTAGAGCACAGCGTGCTGTTGCACAGGGCAGTTTGTCAGGGGGTGCAGGTAGGCACAGAACTGCAGGCTAAAAAAGGGCTTTTGTATGAATGAAAAAGCCTGGAAAGGCGGAAGAACAATTTATTCACATCTTTCTCAACTCATTCTTTGCTCTGATTTTTCCTTTGGGAGGGTGGCACCTGGTTGACTGGGAATTGTCAAAAAATAACAGGGATTTCATATATCTGTTTGTGAGCACACCTGGATGTGTTGGATATTTTGCAGTAGTAATTATGTCTGCACACCTGCTGGTTTCAGTCCCAAATCAGTTTGCCAGACATGCCTAGGGATATTTATTTCTCCTATACCTGAAAAAGCTCTTTTACCACTGAGGTTTTACTACTCTAAATAAGCCTAAAGAAAAATAGAAGAGGATTTTTTCCTGTCTTTGCTTGAGCTGTTGGTATCTCAGAGTGAACTGTGGAGTTTGTTAGGGGGAGGAGGGTGTTTGGATGATATTTTAATAGCAATTTGTTTTTGCTTCAATGTGTGATAGAAATACAAGTGACAGGAGTGGGAACAGGAGAATTGCTGAATTCTGCTGGAATTTTTCCTGTGGGAATCTGTTAATGTTTTTAATTCTCTGAGAGATTTTTCTAAGGTAATCCTTTTGACATTTACATATTTTAAATGACTCTCATTAAATAAAAGCTTAACTTTTTTATATCAAATGCTGAAGTGATGATACTGAAATACCACTGCATAGAAATTCAAATGGTTTGAGGATTATTCTAATTGCAACCTAAGCAAAGTAAGATTTGTGAGGGATATTAATAGTGAATTGTTTCTTAAAAAAACGTAATTTGGAAGGAAATTTAATTGTTCTGGTATTTAGCAGATGCATTTTCTTAGACAAAACCCTTTGTGCTACCTCATGTGTGGTGCTCTCAGCCCTTCACTAATTGAAACTCATTTGAGCAGCTGAGTTTCCGCTCCCTGCTTGTGCAGCAAATGTAACTTGTGCAGGAGCCCAAGGGTTTGCAGTGCACCTTGTGGAAAACCCTTCTCGTTATCTGTGCCACATCAGTGTAGCTCAGCTCCTGAGGGGTGATGCTGTTACCAGCACAGGGAAGGCTGGAAGGGGTAAGAAGTGGAACATCTTTTTTTAAAAACCAAAGAGCCTGATCATGAGGTGTTGCCTCTCTTGCAGGTGATGCTGTCTTGCAAGCAAAACTGCCATGAGCAAAATGATTCATGTATTCGTGTCTTTTAACTCCTTTCACAGGAGGCAGGAGGATAATAACACAGGGATAAGCATATAGTGCAGCCCAGAAATGCCTTTAAATGAACTTTATTCTGTAGGTTGCATTTTGCTTGTTCAAGCCCTTGAGCCAGATTTTGCTCTCAGACCAGACTAAATATTAAGCAAATTCATTTAATTAAATTTGTTGCAGATATCCCCAGTTAACAAGAACAGATTGGTCTCCCTGAGGCTAGATAGAGTTAACAAGAAAATAAATGTTGTGCTAATTAGAGAACTCATTTTTAGACACCTGGGGTGAAACTTTAAAAAGTCCTAGAGATGTAGGATTGAAAATTCATTTGGAAATGAGTCTTAGGCTTCTAAATCACTTAGGCACTTTTGAAAAAATTCCCCAGAGGCTTTAAACATCTCACAATCATCATATTTAGCATGTTTGTAGCTGTCTGCTTAGCAAAACACAGTGTGACCATTATCTGTTCGAATCAGTACACCACAATGTACTTCATTATCCATGTAAGGCAGAGACCCTGAGCTACTTGGTGAGTTGAAGGTAGGCTAAATGTCATTTTTTTGAGCACACTTGTGTGTCAACAGGAACAGATTGATGCTTTCTTGGAGTTACTAAAGTACCAGTACATCAAATTTCCATCTCTTTGCAACCTCATGGGACTTTCTGTAGGTACCGAACAACTTTTTATTGAATCTTGTCTTAAGCAACTTGTCCAAGCTCATGGATAAAAAAGACAACAAAGAAGAAATTTTATTGTTCAGCGCCTGCTGGAAGGAAAATGAGACACTGTCACACTGCCATTCATCTGCCAAATCATTATAGGAAGTAATAAGGACTCAATAAACATTAGGTTCAATATTAAGCCAAATTTCCAGGTTCACATATATGATTAGCAGAAAAGCAAGGAAAGAACCAGACTCCAAGGAGCAACAAGTCCCTTCAATAGCTTGCAGTTCAGAAATCTGTTTTCAGTAGGGTTTTTTTTCCTGTAACTGGTCTGAGGATTTTTCTGAAATATCATCCTTGTAAAGACATGCATTACTAGTATCTGCTCCATGCCAGGTAAAACCCTTCCCACAGCCATGCACACACTTGCTGTCTGTCAGCAAAAACTTCTGTGTCAGTAATTAGAAAAATGCTATTAAAAACCTGCCTTGTAATCCCAGATAGCCTCTGGGTTGCCTCAGTTCTATTTCCTTGCTCAGTGCAGTGAGCCAGAATTGCTCCACCGTGAAGTGGGACCCTGCTGCTCTGACCAGCTCTTAGCTACGCTTTTATTTATCTGCTTCGACAAAATGTCATTTTGAGGGCACGAGCACTCAGCTGTAGTGCCCCAAAGAGGTGTCCCTTGGTGACAAAACCCTTGGTCTGACAGGTTTAGAACACAGCTGGAGCATGTTGCAGATGGGCACTTGGGAGCTGCATCTCACTGTGGAGGGCGAACGTGTACATTATGTACATCTGCAAATTTACTCCAGCCTGTCATGAGTCTGGATCATCCAACAACTTCATAAAAGAGATGAGTCAGGGCCCTAAAACACAGAGGGTATCCACTGAGCTCATTATTTTTATACCTAATTACACAGTGCTATTGAGAGAGAACTGCACATTACGCTGAAGAACCCTGTTTCATCACTAGCCCTAGAAGATAATTGCATTTAATTAGAACCTATAGATACCGTGGTGATAACTGATCTATAAACACTCAAGATAGACCTGCAAATGAGGTGCATTAGCAAGTGCATTCATTAAATACAATTTGAAAGCTGGTACTGCAGTGAGATGACAATGAAAAGTTGGGCTGTTTTGCCATGGAACTTGTAGCTCTTGTGCTCTATTCTGATTCTCTGCAATTCCTCTGCTGTGAATGGCAGGCAGACAAACACCTGCTGATCTTCCCTTCCTGAATTTAAAACACTTTTTGTTTAATCTGGGGTAATATATGCAGGAATGGGGAAAAGTGATGACAGTTGACACCTGCAGTGGCAAAAGCTGCCCTTTTCTATGTGAGGTTGGTCAGAAAGGAAGAAGCAGATACACAAGCATGGCTAGTTGTGCCACAGGTCAGGCAGCAAACTCTTTTCATGGTGAAAATATTTCTTGTAATGGACATTGTAATACATTTTCCAATGAACTGCAAATTGTACTTCCAGTTGAGTCAGCTGCTGGTTGCCTTGTCTCAGCACCGGTCTGGAGGGTGATTTGCAACAAGTCAGAACACAGAAAATTTGTCCTCGTCCTTCTGCAGTGCTTGTGCACAGCTGCCTGCAAAGCTGTCATGTGAAAGGAAGTACCTGGTGAGGGAGCCAGAGCAGTGAGTGCCCATGGGGATCACACAGGCTGTCCCTGTAAGCCCATCAGGAATTGTCCTCTGTGCTTCCCGTGTGCCTGCTCCCCCTGCTCCCCCATGTACCGGTCCTGCTCTGTGCTGACTTGGACCACATTTGACATGAAGCTGAAAACATCCATCTCTTGATCCCTTAGGGAATACAAACCCTTGGAGTAAAATGTTTAGCACAGTAGTCACTCTGTTAATATGAAGTACTGCATTTCTTTTTTCAAGAAATCATGCTTAAAAGCAAAAATTAAAACACTCTGGAGTAATGGGATTCTTGTGTTGAAATGATCATCACTCCCATCTCATCTGGAATTCACTGCAATGCTTTTCTGAAAAAAACACAAAAGTAATATTTTTGTGGGGAGGAAGGGGAAAGACTTAGCCAGGGGGCTAAAGCAGGATGATAAATTGCTTGCCCACTCAAATTATAGGTGTCAAGTTTCTTGTATTTTGTAGCTCTTCCCTTTAGCACGGGGAGAGCAGCTGACCAATTTGGGATTTACAAGTGTGCGAGAGGTGTGTGCACGTGGCCAGCTCGGCACCTTGCTGAGAGAGGAATGCAGCAAAGAGCAGGTTGGACACCTGCTTCATCAGCTCATCTTAAGAGGAAATACTTCACCCTGAGCTGGGTGGCAAATAGAAAAAAATATTCAATAACAAAAATTCAGAAAGGAAAGAGTAGAAGCAAGTGTCCTGTTCAGAATATATGTAAAGTTGTCATTTCACTTTAGGCTGCCTTACCCTCTGTGATATCTGTGTCTTCTTCTCACACCCCCCCAGCTCCTTGCTCCGATGGCTCTGCCACCTCCAGATCCACAGTTTGTGCTCAGAGGTACCAGTGCTGCAGTCCACACTCTACATTTTTCCTGTGGGGGCCCAGAATCTGATATCCCCCTTCTTTTCTCTGGGTAAGTACACCAGGATTTCTGGCTGTGCTGAGTCTCATATGGTTATTTCATTTTGAATTGAAGTGTATTATTTTGACAAAGAGTTTCTGGAGAAAACAGCAGCATGCATGGTTTTGCATAATGGGTTTGTTACCTGTGCATACAGCTTCAGTTTTGGAAACAAAACAAAATAAAACCAAAAAAAAAAAAAGGAAAAGCATCAGACTGATCACCTCCATGCAGTGCTCACACTAAAAGTATCTCTTCTACTCCCAGGTCAGAGAATGGGCTTATCCATGTCTGGAACCTGAAAACACACAGAGTGGACACAGCATTGGACGGCCATGGAAGAAAATCTGTCTACTGCGTGGAGACGATGGGTGGTAAAGACAGGCTTCTCAGGTTAGCATGCAGGCAAAAACCAGTGAAATTATCCTTGTCTCTGTGACATATTCTTGTCTCTGTGATTGAAGGAAAAAAAAAGGGGAGGGAAACACAAAGAATTCTCTTAATTCTGGAGTCACTTAAAGTTTCTCCAACACATATGGAAATGTACTGAAGTACAAAAAGACAGAAAAACTCTAGAATAAAAAGTGGGGGGAAAAGATACAATTAATTTCTTTATGATGTGTGTTATGACATCATAACAACTTGATACCTGTAGTGTCTTTATTACTACACTGAGAACAAGTGAAGTCTTTGGGTCAAGGAAATACACTTGGATTTGAAGTTGACAAACTTTTCACAGCTGGTTCCTGGGGAAGATTGAAAAAAACAATTTATAAATAGAGGGGAGATGGAGAAAAGGTAAGGAAGAAAGAGAAGAATCAGAGACAGAGAGCAGAAGACTGAAAATGAACAAGAATGCTGAGTTTCATGCCTTTGCTTTGTTGCAAAATATCTTCTGTTCTTGTTTAGCAAGGGAAGGTCGGGAAGATTCGTGTACTTTGGATTAGACAGGTGATCTAGAGTAGATGCCAAAGTGTCTGTATGATTAGGAGGTGTTCTGACATGTTTATCTAGAGAAGACATCTCATAATATATAGTGGAGCTCATTAGCATTTATATTTCTTATCTGCTTAGGTACAATTATCAACACTCTCCCCCATAAAATCATATTGAATGAGCATTGTTTGTATAATTATAGTTTTTCTGTACCTCTATTTTTGCTATATATTCTAACAGTTCATATAGCAGTGCAATTTTAGGACAGCATTTACCTCTGTTTTATATTACTCTCTTGTAAAGCCAAATCACAACCATTTCTTGCAGTATCACATTGTTTGTATGCCCAGTGCTATAAATGTTGTGTCAGTTTGTCACTCAGCTGAACAGCACTGATGTTGAAGAAGTCCCAACAGTCTGTAGATTTACATCTCCTCTGTTTTGGTTTCATACTTCATCAGGTGATATTGCCAATTAAAGTAAGACATGGGTAAGGGATTTTTGATGACTCCTTGCCCAGGTGATACCATGAGAACATTTATCCTGTGCTACTGTAGTTTATGGATTGAAAGCTTCTGCACAGTGCTTTGTTCCACAGCCAGTGGGATCACCTAAATCTGCAGCAATTCCTGCTGTGCCCTTTGTGTGGCCTCCTCACCCTGCCTGCCTGGGAGCAGCACAAAAAGCTCTGGGTCGGGGCTGTGCCGAGGAGTCTGGGGAAGCTACGCTCGTACCGAGGATGCAGCTGCTGCTGCTCTCTGGCCTTGGGAGTTTCAGCCACAGCGTTTCCTTGAGCAATTGCTGCCAGTCCCTCTCCGTTGTGTCTCCGCTCATGCACGGTCCTAGGAATCCTCTGTGCCCTGCCTGTGGCTGTGGGAAGTTGACCACTGAATAACTGTTGCTTTTTATCTATCTCTGATGAGGTCTTTGTTGTCTTGCTGTTTGTCTTTCAGCTGTCAGCACATGACATTTCCATTTTATTACTAGGGTAAATGAGTATTACATGTGCAAATCTTTGGATACTTTTGTTTCCTTTTAAATTAGATCCAATCGATGATAAAATGTAAGTATTTTTTATTGTGTATATATTTAAATGCTCATGAGACTTTATAAATATATTCACACATATAAATAGCACAACTCAGCCTGATCAAGTCTCTCTGCACAAGGAAACAGAAACTGTGACTGCAGTGTATCTGGCTCCCAGGCCCTCCCCCGTCCCAGGGAGGGTTGAACCTCTTGGCCAGTTCTGCAGTCAGCAGAATGGTGTTGGTCTTGGGGACACTGAGCTCCCCCACATTTCATGAAACACCCAATTAACACCCACACAGAAGCTGTTCCAAGCTTGGTCCATTACTGCCTGTCAAAGACCCAGTTGGAGTTACTGCCGTGCAGGCAGCCAGGCTTCCTCAGGCTGCAGCTCATGGATAACTTGTTTTACTGTAACAGTCAGGGGCGCGACCAGAGGATCTGCTTGTGGGATTTAGCAGAGGGACGGACTTCAGTGACGGATTCTGTCTTCACGGAGCATGTGGGATTCTGCAGATTCTCTCTGTTAAAGGTGGCACAGGGACGCTGGCTAATGGCCATGGCAGCCAGAAGCCTGGAGGAGGTAGGAAGTGTCTCTTTCTCTGTGCTTGAGAGGTTGCTTTTGTTACTGAAATGACATAGTTCAGGAGGGGAAACATCAGTGTCACTGAATTCTCTGCTCAAGAGCAGGCAGCCCAAGAAGCCTTTGGGGGTTTTAATCACTAATTCATGCCACAAGGATGACTGAATTATATAACTCATGCTTTAATAACAAGGATACCAGCCCAAGATTTGTCTGGTGTTTAACTATTTGCAGCTGCTGCTGATCTTTACATGCAGGAGTTTTGAAAACTCTTCTGGTGCCACTGAATACTGGGAACAAGCGTCCTTCCGGTGAACTAATGGTCAGCAGGTCTGTGCTCAGGTGGAGGAGCTTATCTTCCATCTGAAGCTGAATCCAGTGTGGTGAGAAGAGGGGAGGTGCAGGTGATTCGTAATGCAACACGTGGTCCTTCACCCCAGGCTAATTCCTTACCTGGAACTGGGGCTGGAAATAGTTGAATTACTATTACCAGCCAGAGGTTTGCTCCACGTGAGATAATTGCAGGGTCCGTTTCAGTTCCTACTGGGTAAGTCCACATCTAATACCACTATCACAGCACTCACTGACTGACAGTTTTGTTGGCAATGTCCACTTCTGCTCTGTAGAAATTTCAGTTTTGTTTTTTACAAGGGAATATTTGAGGACATCACACAAAAATAGTATCAAATATTTGACGTCAAAATACCAAAATTATGAAAGAAGAAAAAAGTGGCAAAAATATGAAAAGAAATATTGTAGCTAAATGCAATTTGCTGATAAGCATAAAACTTCACATGCTTTTCTGGACTATAGGTTGTGTATCTTGAAACTGAAAGTTGCATATTTTATGCATGAAGTAATAAGTGCCAATATTGCAAGCAAATGTGAAGTTTTTATCATACGGTAGTTAGGCACATATTTAAGTACTTTGTTGACTCACAGCCAGAATGTTCAGCTTTTTACAGAACTAGATACCTTGCAGACACAGCCACTGCACCAGTAAATACAACCATTCTAAGTCCCATACCTTGTTCTGATCAAACAAAGAACTCCCTCCATTTTACAGCAGTGTTCAATAATACTTAAGTTAAACAAAATTGACAAGTGCATTCTTATATCAGCCGGAGAGGTCCCGGTAATGAAGAATTAAATAATCATCTGACCCAAAAAGAAGACGTTTACCCTGGTGTCGCTTACAACTCATCTCTGTTTTATTCTCATTTGTTTGCTTGGGCGCTGCAAGAGGAGAACGATTTGCAGTCTCCTGAGGTAGAAGAGTTCCACTCCGTGTGTGAACCTTTGCATTAGAACTGTGTCATGTTTCAATAAATTCACATAAGCTCCCATAATATATAGTGCTTCCAAATAGGCAGCACTGTGTGAGACACAGTACATTTGCAGCTTATGATTAAAATTAAGACTTAATAAGTGTTTATGCTTGGCTGGTGTCCAAAAAAAGAGTAATTTTGTCTTAAAGCAGGTTCAGTCCATAAATAATGAGATCTGAACAGGCATTTATTTGTTCATGATTGCATTTAAATCACCAATTATGAGTTACATGCACTTTTCTTGCCAATTTGCCAGAAACATGTTAAAAGCTTTATTAATGTGAAAAAGAGAAAGGGTGTGTTTCCTTGTGGCCAGTTTTAGCCACCCAGGAACACTATTAACCTCAGGCAAAGGCAAATCTTTCTCCTATTAAGCAAAACCAGTATAAACATGGAACTTCAAGTTTTAGGTTACAGTTGTCAAAATATGTGAAATAGTATTTATTTCTAAGGCTCAGTTGCCTTTAACGCAGACAGTCTCTGGAACTGTCAATCCAGTTCAGGCAGCAGCTCATGCCTGCCTGCCTTCTGCACAAAGCTTTTCTCATTCTGTTTTTCTTTGGCCTTTGCAAGTCCAACTGTAGCCCAGTTCATCTGTTTTTAGTCAAGGTAAAGCAAAGAAGGTTTGGTTTTTTCTTTTAACCTGTAGAAGTGCATTTATCACAGCACAGTTACCCTTCTTTATTACATAAAAGTTGCAGTTTTGGTCTTGCCTAGGAGGCAATGCCCTTTGGAGAGACAGTGATGAAAGAGGCAAGATGAGGGCAGGTCATCTTCATATTTATAGCCCGTTTCCTGCCACAGCTAACTTGGTCATTATGTTGATAGCAAGAAAGTTGACGAGAGAAAAGCATCTTTTGTTAAGAGCGTAGCTCCAAAGAACCAGAATTCCCAGGTGAACATACTTTGGTCTGTTCTCAGGTTTGGTCAGCAGACTGGATGGCTCTTGGCTGTAGTCACTATTCCTCAAATCTGGAAAACAGTTTCCTGTTCTATTGCTCAGTGGCTTTCGAAAGTGTTCTGTATGTTGTGTGCAGTGCACTGTACTCGCAGTCCTAGAGTGCAGCTGGCTTTTGGCAGGCTGGCTGACAGCCTCTAGAAATAGGAAGATGTTCTGGCAAGCTTTGAACTAAAGGTATGGGATTGGAAAGCCATCACAGCTGCCGTGGTCTTGATTGATGGCTCCCAGAGGAGCCATATTTGTGTAATACCTCATCTCAGATGCTTAAGGAAATTCACACGACTGGGGCTGTTCAACAGCACTGTTGGGCTCTTGCACATTCTGGAAGAGCCTAGAGTGGCTGGTGATGCTGGATTTATCAAATGATTTGAGTTGTTTAATTTTACCACATAATGCAGGCCATTGTTTATTTAATTAGAAGAAAAGATCACCTTGGTGATTAAGTATGCATGTGACAAACAGCAATGTTCCTGGCAGCAGGTTTTCGATACCCAAGAGCTTCTGTTTCTCCAGAGTTCCAGGCTTGAGAACCAGCCCAGAGCTGAGGCACTGCCGTGTCAATCAAGAGTCTCAAAATCTTCCTGTGCCAAACTAAAAAGGCAGACTCCCCTGTTCTTGCCTGCCATCATCCTGAGCTGGAAATGAGCTACTTCCTTGGCAGAGGAACAAGTTGCCCAATGTTAAAAAAAAAACAAACAAATCAAAACCACCCAAACCAGGTCCGTGATTCATTACCATTGGTTCAAGCAACAGTGGAAGCTGCTCTGTAGAGAGAACAGGTGTTAAACACAGCATTGTGTGACTGCTGTAGACAGGGTCAGACAACATTGTGTTAAAAATACCTGTGTGCAGACACTGCTGCAGCCAGCCTTAGCCAGTAATTGTGGAGCTACGATTTGTTAGTGCAGTCAGCAGTAAATAAAAAATCCCCTTTGCATGCATCCACTGCCTGTATTTCCACACCAGCTCTGTGTTACCATAACAGCACAGAGGAGAGAATGCAAGTGTCCACAGGTGAATACAGCCAAAAAATTAGCAACAGAGATGGAAAAAGGGGAAAGAAAGCAGGGGTGTGTGTTCAGATTAAGCTGTCTGCAGTATTATCTGTTGTGTGCACAATGTCATCCACTGTTTGGAAAGAAGGCTGTAATTCAATAGAAGAGTGGAAGAAAAGGATGTGTTCACTCTAGCAGTTATGTCTGGCCTTTCCTAAAACAATGAGCTTCTTTAGCTAGCTGTAGATTCCCCTCACAGCTCCAGCTTAGCATGCATTCCTCAGTTTCCTCCAGACAGTTTTTACTGGAAGAGCTTTTACTAACCTTAATCACCTTAAAAGACTTGTGTTTTTAACAGCAGAATTTTGACCTGGAGCCTGACCAACTCCTGTTGTTTTCCTGATGTCAGGTTCAGATTTTGGAGCTGCCATCCAAGACGTCAGTCTGTACCTTGAAGCCAGACGTGGGTGCCAAGCTGGGCATGCCCATGTGTCTGAAGTTGTGGCAGGTAAGGCAAGAGCTCCTGCTAATTGTGAAATGTTTTCCCTGTGATTCATTTTATATGAAGCACATGAATCTTTCTTCACTTGGATTTTGATTTATAATCAAACCAATCAGGTAATTATACTATTAAAGGGGGGAAAGATTTGTGAACATCCTTAATGTAACTTTCAGAGCTTTCCAAGCTTTAATGGAAGATTTGCAAATGCTCAAGGAAAGCTTTGTATCCTTAGGATAGATACAGTTTTGCATCAATCAAGAGGAAAATGAGTGACTTACCAAAGCCAGTTGTTTGATATGGTTTCTCACTGCATTAAGAATGATGAGAAATGTTTGGGTTGCTTAAAAACAGTGGTTTTAATGGCAGGTTCCATTCACTTCAGTGCCCTCAGGATGAGGAAACACTCTATGAACATTTCTATTCCAGACGTGCAATAGGAACAAAATATTTATGGTGGTACTGACTACAAACAAAAAGATAAATAAAAGTAGTTAGTGAAAATAACCCCACATTTGCGAAGTATTTAGCAAATAATGTTTATGGGCTGCCAACAGTGAACACAAGTAATACAAAAAGGTGGCAGTAGAGGGAGGAAGGAGTTCAGGTGATTGGCTTGAAATCTCCAGAGAATTGGTGGCAAAACTGATTCCCATGTAACCCCCTGACAACACACTGCTGCAGGTCCACAGGACCCTCTGAGCTGATGCCAGGGGTGTAATTCCTGCAGGCTCATTGGAACATTTGTGTTGGTTTCAGTTGAAAACATTAGCAATCAAAGTTTGAAGCCTCAGTGTCTTCACCCAAGATCCTGAACCAACTGAAATCTAGAGGAATTCAGTTGCTGACTTCAGACAAAAGCTGAGAGAGGCCACAGTTCAAGTTCCATGCTGTAATTAAAAACTAGGGAAAAAAATAAAAGGAAATTAAATAGGCTGATTAGGCTTTTTTTAAACAAAGTTTCTCCTAAAAATGCAGTCAGTGTTCAGTGCTTGATGAAATGAATGGGTCTTTCTGTCTCCTCAACATTTTTAATAAGATGGAGATAACTGTGGAAGTTTTCATTGTTGAAAATTTTTCTTGCCTGTATAAGAAGTCCTCTGTCTTGCCATATCTTCTGCATGCATTAATATTGCTATTCCTCCAGGAAGCAGAGCAGGTGCAGAGTCTTAATTTTATATAGTTTTTAATTTTCTTGCCAGTGGGGATAAAGCAGAGGACTGGGAACTGGGAGAGGTAAATTATTCCATGCAAATTCTGACTTTGAGCACTCACAATAACTTCCTAGACTGCACCAGGCAAGTATAAATAATCTCTTTGAGTCTCACAGCTGTATTTGCTCTTTTACAAATGTGTGCAACTTGGTTTAAAGGCATGGGGAAGAGGATACCCTTAAGGGAAATAATTGCATGTGGTGTACCAAAGTGATGCTGTGCATTCTGTTCTGTGGTTGCACTGGAAGTGGCTCTCTGAGTAACCCTGTAACCATAAACCAGGAGAACACGAGCTCACCCAGCTGCACCCCTTCCTGAACAGAGGCCGTCCAGGATTTCTTTGTACGCAGCTGTGTTGGGCAATACAGACATACCCAGGAGATGAGCACTCCCAGCCCAGCTCTCAGGGGTTGCCTAAGAGACTATTTGATGTTGCTTATGGCACAGTAAATTAACAAGTTGAAACAGAAGCTGACAGGGAGAGCCCCATAGAGGTCTGAAGGAAGAGTGCTTGGGTTGGTTGTCCAACGACAGTTTGGGGGCTGCAGCCAGGTACCATCATATTTTTCTGCAATTCAGGGAAACAACAAACCTCCCCAGCAGCAGCATGAATGAGAAACTTTACTATAGAGCAGAAGGCAACTGAAGTTAGGCTTGTAGATTAAGCCTCACTGGCTTCTCCTAAGCAGCCAAAAAGCTTGCAGCTATTTATTTTGTTCTTTTGAGCACTTTTCCCCCTTATTTTTTTAGGTCTGTCCTTAAAGATAATAGTTAATTCAATTTTTTTTGAAGATTCATGTTCCTAAATACATTGTCCCTGCAGTTTCACACCTTCATATTATTACTAATTGGGTGGAGTAGGATTTGTAGGAGTAAGGGTAGTCTTCCCTTAAATTTTTTGCACTCCTTGGGGAAGGCATCATATTGCATAATGGTGCAAACAAAATAATTCAACAAGAATAATACATGTCGAAACTGGAAATGCCGAGTTATTACTTTATATAAACTATTGCAATTATTCCTGTTGAGTTGACAGCAGATCACCTTTTCTTCCTTCCTTGACAGTTATCCAAATGCAACAACAAAATGCTCTGCTTAGGAACAGCAATGATTTATAATTTAGTTTTTCTACTGAAACAGAACATGAATGGTGAGACTTCTCTCCAGCAGTGTCTGTTATTGGGAATTGAAATAAATAGGCTGTTGTGAAGCACTGCTTGGTGAGTCCAGGCTCAGATGAAGAGCTCCACTGATCTTTCAATAACTTTTATTGTTTTAGTTCATGTACCCATTGAAATATTACACTTCATATGGTTAGGAAAATCAGGAAGAAGTAGCATGGGAGACCTACATTTCATAGGAAACAGTACTTGGGTTTTAAAACAGACCAATCTTAGACCTCACTTGCAAATTATTGTTTTTCAAATCTAAAGTGCAATACCCACAGCACAGAAAAAGAAAAGGTTTTGCTTGGCAGTCCCGAAATGCTGAGCACTCACCTGCCTCTGCCATCTGTATAAGGGTGAGGAGCTCCTGTGGAAGCCACCATCCTGCTTGGAGTAGGGAGAGGAGCTGACGTTTCATTGTCTGATGACAGCTACACCTTCTGTGAACCCCCAGCTCTGAGGGAGTCTTGTGCTCACAGAAGAGCAGCACAAATAATTGTGGGGTTTTTTTATGCTTAAACTGGGGGCTTTCTTTAAACTTAAAAAAAAAGTATGAAATACTTTGTTTTGCTTTGAAGATTTTGTCCTTTATTAAATAGAAATAAAATCTGGAATGTTCATTTTATTCAGATTTTTTTAAACATTTTTAATATCTGGTATCAAAAATCAGATATTCTTCATCCAAAATACCTGATTAGTTAACATTAATTCACATGTATCTGACTCAATGTATGAATCAATGTATTCATTGCTCAGATGTTGTAGTATTTTAGCAAATCAAAATTTTTACAGAAAAATTGTTCATAGTTCTGGGCACTGTAAGAAGCCTGCTTTGTGGGCCTTTCTAGTCAGAGCATGCTCCCTGCCTTTTCCAAGGAAAAAGAATCTTAAAGGAAGGAAGGAGGTTCCTCCAAGATCCCAGGTGTGGACAGACTTGTTCAGAAGGATGATACAGGGGATTTCCTACATTTACAAGGATTTCCCCTTGGTTTCCTTCTTTTAAGAAGCAGTGTTGTTCCCTGCTCAGTGAGCTCCATTCCTCATTCAAACATTTCTCTAGACTGAGTAAGGCCAAGGAAGCACATGAGGCTGGTACTCAGCAGTTGTGTTACTCAGACACCCATCTCTTGTTAGTCCCCCCAGAACACAGAATAACCAGTGGGAGAACAGTCTGGACCATTAATAGAGGCAGTGAGCCTTTGGCCACTACAGGTTTGTATCATGAAACTGACAGCCAACGAGTTTGACCTCATTCAATAACGTGATACTGGTAAAAACTAATTCTTTATGCCCTTTACCTTTATTTTAATTGAATATTGAGCAAACAAATCCTGTAGGAGCAGACAGTGTGAATACCCTGTTGGATACATATCTTAGATGTGCCTACATGATGTGGTAGTAATCCCAATGGCTATTTTGCTATTTCTTCTCCTATTAAAGAAATAACTGGCATTAACAGATGCCTTTTTTTTAGTTGTTTTTCATTAGGGATTTGCATCTTCACTCTTGTAACCAGTTACTGCTTATAGGATCATTAGTCTTTTGGCTGGAGCAATGATGAATATTTTCCTTAAGTGTGACATGTAATCCAGTAATGTTCCCTTCTTTGAGTTATTTCAGAGGCTTAAATAAATTAGGTGTCTGCCCAGGGTGCCCTGCCCTTTGGCCTGTGACATCATTAATCAAAATAGCTTTCAATTGGTTACAGTGGGACTCGGGCGCCCGTTAACCCCTTGGTGACTGACCCAGAGGTTCCTGCTGGGAGGTTCACTGTTTACCTTCAAGCACTGTGGGCACTTGGGCAGGCAGTGCCTCTGTGCAGCCCTACACCTGGCAGTGTGGAGCTGGAACCCCTAAGCATGGCACTTCTCAATGCCCATACAGCCTTGTATTGCTTGAGAGTCACTCCGCTGCTCTGTGGAATATTTTTTAAGAAGCGCAAACAAAGTTCAGACCATGAAGTAAAGCTCCTGAAAATTTCAGTCAGCCTCTTTCCAGGTGTTATACTGGGCAATAGTTTGGATTTTCAGAAATTTTCTCTCTGTGTGTATATATAAGTGTGTATGTATGTTAAATATGTATAATATATATAAAATTTAGAATTTGATATGTAGATATAAAACCTGTAATTGCATATTATCTAGAAATGCTTTCTGTAAGTGGATGGAATATCAAAATTTGATGTTCAGACATCTAAACTTCTTTTCACTTCTACACCAGTCACCATTTAAATTTATTCTCTTGGTGCTTGGACTAAAACCTACACAGGGATGGTAGGTTTCTTAACAGACTATCTACTTTTCAAACAATTTTATTTTTCCTTAATCAGCTCAACTGTGGTTCACAACCTGTGCTTCTGGCTGGCTATGAAGATGGATCAGTTGTCCTCTGGAATGTGTCAATGGGAAAAGTGTTGAGCCAACTCGTTTGCCACCAGGAGCCAGTGATGAGCCTTGACTTTGACTCGGAGAAAGCCAAGGGGATCTCAGGCTCATCTGAAAAGGTGCTCAGCATCTGGAGCCTCAATGAGCAACAGAACCTCCAGGTCAGGATCACTGGCCCTCTAGTGTCATTTATCCCACTTTGCACTAACAGTTTGATAGACTAAAAAAATATTTAGTCATGAAGAGGAGTTGTTGCAGATCTCTAGCTAATTAATCACAGACTGGTTAGAATGTCTGTGCTATGTGACTAGACTTAGCAAAAGATGGTGAGGATTTAAAAAAAAAAAAAGAAAAAAACCCTCTCTCACATGTTTCTGGTTTTACCAAAGTTGCAACAGGCACACAGGCCTAGCATTACTCAAGCCATTGCCTCTGTATCTTCATTTATCACATTAGTAGTATCCAGCTCTCGGAATGTCCTAAACATTATAAATGAGTTATAAAAATGAGAAACAAAGGATTGCTTTTCCAAAGGTTCTGCTTGAATGGCTATAGCGAGCTTTCCACTGTGGGAAAGACAGAAGTATTCCATTAAATACTTCACAAACAGAAAGAGTAGGAGTGGCCCAGCTAGCACCAAGAGGACATGAGGTTTAGGCACCCAGCTTCTTTTGGCACCAATAGAGCCCAGCAGGAGACACAAAATCAGGCAATTGGCTTCCCCAGTTTGTGTCTGAGCTGTGGTACTGTGAATGGCTGGGTTAGAAGGAGGTCATGTAATCCCCAGCTCAAGCTGGACTAGGGAATGGCCATAAATACTGCTTTCATCTAGACAATTATATCAAGTGTTCCAACAGTGCCAAGGCGTTAAGGACAATCTGGAAATGTAGGTGTGGAAATAAAGTACAAAAAGGCTCATGAAAATTAAAATGGCCCATGCGTAGCATCTCTACTGCTGAGTGCTTTAACCTTTTTAAAGTGGCATTTGTCCCATGAACAATGGAGAGGGCCTAAATCAGCCCCTGTGTGCCCATGTCATCCTTGAGAAGAGAGCTGCTGATACCCCTGCTTGTCACCCTCTGCACCAGGTGTCCTTAACTCAGGGAAGTGGAAGGAAGGTGAGCAATCCCTGTAAGAAACTTGGTATTGAGACTCGTTCTCTAAGGTCAAGGTGACAGAAATCTGACATCATGAATGGCTTCTTAAATTTTCAAATACTCTGGTGGTAGAGAGAAAGCTGTTCTTTCATATTAATAATAGCAAAACTTTTTTCCTAAATTCAAAGAAAATATAATTCTTTGCAGCACATTTCACTTACGAGTTAAACGGATGCAGGGCTACAGGTACAAATCGTGGGAAAAACAGTTGTTCACCTGAAATACTCCAAGTATTTTTTTTTCATAAGGTATTCCCATTCCCAGGGGATGTAGGATTAGCTACACCTTCAGCACCTCACACTGAGAAGGTTTCCTCAGAAGAAATTTAAATGCCAAGTATTATAAGCTACAAGCAATATTCCTGTGCTTCATGGGAGTATGAATGCCCTAAAAAATGCATCTTTCATATGAGCACTAGAGATTGTCAAGGACATAGATTAAGGTTTTTTCCACTATTGCATTAATAATATAAACCAGATGGGGATTTTTTTCCCTGACATTCCAGGTACCTGAGGTAATGGTAGACGTTGGAAAGCCACTCAGTGGCACATTATTTTTATTCTAAAAGGTTTTAATAAGTAACCGTGGTGCACAGCTATCTGCCGTTGGAGAGGGAATGATGCAATGATGGTACTGCAGCTCTGTTTTAAGTGGCAGTGTTCCAGTGTGTCAATGAATAGATGATGAAGGTAACTGCAGAGTTTATTGCTATGGGGAAAGTTTGGTGTATTGTCTCCTACAGGAAAGTTGCTGAAATCATCACTGTCAGCAAATGACGGGATTGGTTATGAGCCTTCTGATTTGGATGAGATAGTGTAATTATGTGATGATGTTTGTGGTGGAATGTAGGAGGTAAACAGCTTCTGCAGGTGAATAAACAAAGCAGAACTGAGAAATCTGATAACCACAGAAGCTTCTTCATATATGATAAGAGAAAAAATCCTATAAGCTGTAATGTAAATTTTGTTGGTTTGGTTGCTGAGGCTTTTTCCCAAAATGCTGAAGCTTAGTCTGCTGCTATTTTGGCTATTTTTCTAATAAGCGAGAGCCTAAAAACATGCTTTGGGTGTAGATGCAAGTGTCCTTGGTCATGACTGGCTGAAAGCAGCTCACCTGTTTTTACCTCTTTGTTTTCTTAATTACAAACTGGTTTTCTAGTTAGGAAATTATGTTGGCATTTGACTGCTGTAGTCAGTGACTTATTGTAGTAAGACATGGGATGGTACAAATCCTGGCAGTAGGATTACACCTGGCTGCATATACCTTGAGCAAGCCTTCTCCTTTGTGTTACTTTTCTCTCTCACTCTTGTATTTGCAGATCATGCACAAATGCCCACTGTTCCCTCATGTTCCATAGCCAAAAGGCATCACCATTACAGGCTTCCTTTTCAAGTTGTAGCTTGCTGAGGACATGCCATTTCTCCAGTGCCCTGATTGTGCTGTATGGATCTTGCCCACATAATTGACATAATTGACAGTGGGAGCACCACACCCAGGATTGGTTATAGCCATTAGCTAATAATCCCAGTTACAGAGTAAGGCCCATCCTGCATTTGCCAGGCTGGTGATGTAAGGAATAAATCCTTCCCTTGCCACGACATTTACACCAACAAAAATTCCACTGAGGCCATGCTGCATTACTTCCCAAACTTCCTGGGAAGTTTGGAACATAGACACTAACACAAAGCATAGGTTTTACAGTAGCAGCCCCACATAAAGGCCCTCATACAGCCTCCTATTTCTCATTAGGCTCGAGCAAAACTTGCCATCCTCTGTTCTGAATTCATTATAGACACATTCTTCAGGTCCTCTTTGAAAAAGAAATGTATAGAGCATGTAAGAAACATGTCAAATTTCATTCAACCTTTTGTCTTACTGAACTTCACAGCTCTTGCTGTTTGAGTGAGTAGCTGGGCAATTCTTATATAGTTGAAAAATAATTGCTTATGGCTTTGTGCCGATAAGGTTCAAAGATGTGTTCAGCTGCATCTGAAACCAACCTTGACCAACATTTTTGGAGTTTTCTACATCCAGTATAAAGGTTAAAATTATCTGCAATAATATGTCTTTATAACCCTGTACTAGCTATGCATCATGGAATGTCCTTCAAGGAGGAAAGCTGCTCAGGTGTGATGTGCTTGTCAATCCCTTCTTGCCTCAAACAGTAAACACTACACAGTGAATTCATATGGGTACTGGATGATATTAAGTTTTAGAACAGGATAGCTACAGACTCAGGCTTAAGGAGACAGTGGTATTAACGTGTCATTTCCAATTGTACTTACAAATAGCAGCAGTTCAGGGCCAACTTTATAAGCCAAAGGTGTTTTCCTGATTGTGGCAGAAGATGAGCTGTTCCAAACAAACACACACGGACACAAACACACTTGTGTGCGTATTCTGCATTGTGTTTCAGAGGCAGATTGCTCACTCACACAAATTCCTGAGGTGAGAACAGAAAAGGTGTGTTACTCTGAGCTTTGTGCTTCAAGAGAAACTCGTGTCAATGAAGCGAAAGCCTTTCTTTCCAGGGTTTAAGTCCTGTGTAGCCCCAGTGCCTCCTGAAGGAAGCCAAATGCCTCCCAATTTAATTGTGCCCCTCTGAAACCTTGTGCCCCAGTAGTCTCCAAACAGTAACAAAAGGCTTCCAAGACTGAAATCAATAACTTGGCCATAATCCCCTCCTTGGATTTGGTGTAAATAGAAGTCTCTTGGGAAGGAGTACTAGAAATATAGATCTCCTGACACTGTAACTCAATTCCTGGAAGCATTCCTTTCTCAAGACTGAGGTAAATGCTGCAACTGCTTATTCAGGGTTTTGTGAGGGGCCACAGTAGTAGAAATGAGGAGCAGGTAGCTTAAACAGCAGCTCACAAGGGTCTCAGCCTGGGAATATTGCAGAAGCAGGGAAAATATATAGCCTTAGCTCTGAACATTGCAGCTCATGCAAAAATAGCTGGAAGAAAAGGGCAAAGCTGCGCTCAAAAGCTTGACTCAGAGCTTCACTTGTGACAGAATATATATAACTTTAAATGCAAAACAAACTAAAAGCATACAAGGGTTGGGTTTATTTTGTGAAAATTGCTCTGGAGATGGGAGGCTCAAGTTAAGGTGTTTTCTGTCTCTTTTCTTACTAAGCACCATCCACCAAGCAGTAAAAAGCTCCACACTCCCTGTGTGACACTGGTGTGTTGGGTGGGCACTACACCTGCTAAAGTACCAAAAGATTCCTTTTTCTTCTGTTTTGAACAATTAGAGCTCATCAGTAACTTTTTCCCAAAGGTTTACAAAACACACGAACTTGTCAACGCTGGCATATCTGATATCACCATCCGTCCAGACAAGAAGATTTTGGCAACAGCAGGGTGGGATCATCGCATCAGGATCTTTGGCTGGAAAAAGCTGAAGCCCTTAGCAGTGCTGGACTATCACACAGCAACCGTCCACTGTGTGTCCTTCTCAGATCACAGCAACCCCCGGGACAGACTGCTGGCTGCTGGCTCCAAAGATCAGCGCATCAGTGTCTGGTCCATATATACTCAGACATGACATGTTCTGCACTGCCGTGGACTACGAAAACAGGACTGGTGAAGCAATTCCTAACACTGGAATTCAAACGTGTATGTGGGGAAGTGGTAGAATCTCCAGGCTGAAGCGAGTCCTAGGTTAACATTTATGCTGCTTGTTTAAGCCATAAGTTTTGTCTTCCAGAAAGGAAAGTGGATTTTTAAAATTCATAACAAGCAGAACAAGGCCAGTCACAAACAAAGATGCAGAAGAAGTTGCTTTGGGTTCTGCTACAGGTTTTGCAACACCTTTCCTTTGGCAGGTTGCTGACATAACTTGTGCCAATATCTTTTGTAAAAAAGGACTGGAATCCCTCAAACTGTGATGGGGGTGGAATATGTCTGTTTTTAAGTCATTTATGTATCCAAGAATCTGAATCAGTGTAAAATATCACTCCTTGAAAATTTATACCCATTAAACTACCTCCAGTGGTTTCTCATTGTCAGTTACTTTTTCTTCTCCTAACTGAAAGGCTATCAGAACACCCTTGATTTGTTCACACTTCTGTCAGTTTCTAACTTAAACCAACAGCCAGGAATGTGACTAGGGACGGCCTTTGGCATTTATGAATTTCATTATGTCTCCTGTCACCTCAAGCCTCACAATTAATCACAAGAAAGAAAGGGAAAAAATCTTCCCCAGCACTGCACTGCAAAGCTATGTAAAGCCTTTTACAGAGCCAGTGCTAAATCCTTTCCATAGACTGATGAGCTGAAGGATTTAAACTCGGCAATCCAATTAGCGCCCTTCTCCTTGGAGAGCTAGGGGTAAGTTTCAGTGTGGCAAGTCTGGGATTCAGCTGCACAACTCCCATTAACATTTAGGGGAATTGCATGGGTAAACCCTTATCCACACAGTGTGAATGGCTCCATTAACTTGTCATCTCTACAGTCATGGAAGCTGAAATTCATTCATGAAGGTTTTTTTGTTTAACTCACGAAGCAGCATTTGCATTCTTCTGAAGCGTATTAGACACACACCAGTGTGCTGAGAGCCAGGGTACTGCTGGACTCGGTCACAAAGCTGCAGTGACAACTGTGTCCAGGCTGTGCACTGTTGACACTTTATTGGAAATAATTGTTTCTGCTCTGTAGAGAGGTGGAAATCAAAGAAAGTGACCAAAAGTGAACAGCAACATCAAAGATGTTAGAAATTATTTCAGGAAAAACACATGCAAATTAAAGTCTGGGTCTGTGACCCAGCTATGCCTTGCAGACAGAGAATACTGCTGGACTGAAAGCCTTAAGCACCCAGCCTGATGTTCTTTACATTAAAACACAAAATCAGGATACTGTTGCCAGGCTTTTCTAAATAAAATGTGGCCTTACACATTTTAAGAGTGTGATGACACTTTAAATAATGCATTTCTTTGATTATTTCTTTACTATTCAGTAGCTGCATGGAGGATCACATTGCAGTTGAAAGTTAAGGCCTAATTTTGAGTGATCCCAAGTCAAGGGGAGGTGATGGTGTTCATTACATCTACCAGACAGAGTTGCACATCTCTACCCATCATCCACCTCCCACAGAGAAGAGGAGCTGCCTCCATTGTACAAGCAGCTTCTGCCACAGCCTTGTGGAATGAGATGGGATCATTCTTCATAAACCTGCTGCTGGAAGAAGCCTTTTCTTTTGTTCTTTCTCCCCTTTCTTAAATAGGTCAGAATTGACATAAAGAAAGAATGAAATAAATAAATGGAGAAAGCATTGTTGCACGTGGTCCGGGGACCTGTCCTAGGGAGTTTGCACAGATTTCCTTTTACCTGTGCTGTCTGGTACAACACCACACCTGTGCAATGTGCAAGCATTCCTCTTCTCCATGGCAGCAAACAGCAGCCTGTGCTGTTGGGCAGTTTCCACAGAACTGAGCTGTAGGTTTAATGCTCATCCAGCAGGAAAAGAAGTCCGGGGCTCGCCCTTCTTTGGTGTATAGTTAGTGTAGGAAACAACTTTTGGTGTAAATACTCTGGCATTGGCACAGTGGCATCCCTCTGGAAAGAAAGGGTTAATACCCCATGCCTTATTAAGAGCATTATGAGATCAGAGCCTGAAAGTTAAGAATTCTTGAGTATATTTTCTCTGAAAATTGCCATTTACTGTCAACACTGTGTCTAAAGTAATTAGGGAGACTCATAAGGGATGTTTCGATTTATGAATGGCTCTCTTGGAAGATACCCTAAAGATTACTGGGTGCTTGCATCTAACTTACTGCCTTTTGCTGGGAGTTAAATATTTATGTTTGTCTGATTAGGTAGATTTAAAAACAAACTTAGTCATGCAAGTACAAATTGAAAACAAGGACATGAACTGCATCTCAGCAGACACACGGTGAGAGTTTCATCAGCTCCAAGAGGAAAGACACAGGTCGCAGGGCTGCTTGCAGAAACAGACCCATCCTTTACTTCCCATTACCAAAGCACTATCCATAACATACTTTTTCACAATACAATTAATTCATTAGCAGTTTATATCACTACTGATTTTATTTAAACACTCAGTAAACAGATTTTTCGTTCACATTATAGTTTCCTTGAAATGAGCAACCAGACTACACCAGTTTGATTTAGAGTTGAGCCTAAATGTCATAGTTTGATTGTGAATTACAGTCTTCTAACAGTTTATTTGCTTAAGGAACTAACCTGGACTTCCCCAAAGAAGAATGGTTTCCAACAGGCAGGACAGCCTGTATTAGTATAGACTGTAAAAGACAGTCTGATTATAACTATAACTGTAAAATACAGATGTCTGATTGCATCAAAGAAATTCACTTTTTTTTTTAATTAAAAAAAAATTAAAGCTCTTTACAATTGTGCCATGAGCATGGTTGTCACTCAAGATGTCTGCTGACTTGCTAGCAGGAGGTTGTGAGTGAAGAGCCACCTTAAGGTGCTGGAGTTAGCTCTGAAATCTCACTTGCCAGAAAGGAACAGGGCTAGCCTGTACCTGGCCTAGAGGATTCAGGAGTGAAGGTGATGACAGCTAAATTATTACAAAAGGCTTCCTCCCAAGAATCACCATCTTTGGCACTGTGAGAGGGAAGAAAGCAACCAGCATTTGTAAAGTAATAGAAATAAATCCCAAACACCAGCATTTGTGCAGCAAATACATGGAATATTTATCACCAGTGGAATGAATGATGATCTCTGACCCTCTAACATTATTTGCAAATGAATCCATTAGCTACAACTCCTTTCTCTTATCAGTACATGAGCCATAAGGCATTGCAGACCTTAGTGTGGATGAGCAAGGAAAGAGGAGATTAATTGTGTTTGTAGTAATGAATGAAAAAGGAAGTAGGCCAGGGGCATGCAATGAGACAGTTGTTAAATTTAATCTTTTAGAATGCAATTGCTACAGCAAGCCAAAAAATTACTCTGCAGCTTGACTTGGACTGTTGCAAAGATTTGAGTTTAAAAGAGCTGATTTTTATAGTTAAGTCAATACTGGCTTCTGGACTGCTTTTGTTTTTAGCGTATTTAAGATGCATCTACAAAGCCAACTTACAAATTAATAAATCTTTCCTTTAATTCAGTCTGCCAAGAACAAAGATAGAACACTGACTACTGCGGGAGCCATGTTAGTGATGTAAACCAAAGGACTGGGGATTAAACAAGGATTACTGAGCGCTAAATCAATGTGTTTCCTTTTCTGGCTGTGTGTCTGTGGTGTGAAAGTGTGGATCATTACATAAAACATGGCACGTGACTGCCTGGATTAATACTAGACAATGTTACAGCAATGCTGAGACACAAAGTTTGATGTTTAAGCATGACCATTGTGCTACCAGGAAAGTGACAGCCATGACTAAGGAAGAAGGCAGGGGAGTTTCTGCTGATGCGTAATATTCTGAAATTCCAGCCTAGATCCCCCCACTATAGCTTTTCCAAGTAAACTTGGCTGTGTTTGTCTTTGTCCTACTCTTCTGGAACATGCTGAACATTTCTTTTATAATGTGAAGGAAGCTATCCAGAATTAAGATCATACTGGGGGGAAGTTGGCAATTCATGTAAGGATCTCACAGTATCAAATTAAATGAACATATAATCTCTCAGTTGTGAAAGTTTTGCTCACTTGATTAATGGTCTGAACTATAGTTGTACATCCTATCAGCAGTGCTGTGTACTGCTTTATTCTGACCTCAGAGGAATTTGATTTGCAGTTTGGTTTGTAAGAGGAGGAGAAAGGGGAGGGAGGGGGTAAATCAAAACAAAGAAGCAACTTGCCCCTCTGAGTTAGGTGATAGGAAGACTGTGGAAGGTATGAAGGGCCTCGGAGTAAACCACTGGCCGTGGCCAGATTCTCTATGGGAGAGAGACAAGGATGACAGGAAGAGCACCTGGTGGAACCATCCAGTGATAGGTCTGGCGTCTTAAACTCATTATTTATCAACACCAACTTATTTTAGTCTCAGACGTATTTGTTTTACCTTCCCCAGCAGCCTTTTTTAAAGGTGTTGGTACACCAGGAAATCCTGTAGACCACAATCTACACCTCTAAACAAGCCTGTATTCACCCAGAGGAGAGTGTATTTATTTCTCTGCTATGAAGAGTCATAAAACCAGAAGCTGCAGTGCCACAGGGGATAGCAGCAGGAAGGACTGAGGTCCTGAAGCAGCTACATGCACTGCAGGAGAACCACCCTGGAGTATTAACTATCTCCTCACAGGAGAGCGACATGGCAGTGAAAAAAATATTAATTCTAAGAATTCTCTGTTACAATTTGAAGTTCTAAATGTTAAAAAAATAAAAGGGAACACTAAAAGCTGTTAAATCTGCTTGAGATTATAGCTGGATGCTGATTCCTTCTAGTTTTTATTCTCAGTATACATAAACTAGGGCAGCAAAAAACCAGAAATCCTCAGGCCCTTTCTGGACGGCAATGATCTCTCTTTCCTACCAGTGGCAGGATTGATTGAGCCTGATTATGTCCAGATCAGGAAATCTATTGAGGACGTTCAAATGCTGAGCCATTATTCTGCTCCATAGCTCTGGCATCTCACACATGCAAAAGTACATTTTCCAGGCCCCCATGGCACTGCTTGCTATAAACATGTTCTGACACAGGTAAGAAGGCAGCGGGTGTGCTGGCCCTATGGAATAACTTTAAACATGACAGAGAATGTGGCTGTGGCATTTGTCCTGATGGTAATTTTAAAAATTGCTGATACAAAATCTCAGTGGTCCATGGATGCATTTTTTGTGTTCATGGAAAAGCATCTAGGCTGCTCTTAACACTTAGAGTAAGTATTGTCTGTTCAGATTTTTTTGTCTCAGATATTTTGATGACATGCAGACTTGGCATCCTGCTAAATAGAGACATTGAGTCTTTATAGTTTTATCTCTTGAGCCCATCTGGTTTGAAG
This sequence comes from Drymodes brunneopygia, assembly GCA_013400955.1. Classification (NCBI taxonomy): domain Eukaryota; kingdom Metazoa; phylum Chordata; class Aves; order Passeriformes; family Petroicidae; genus Drymodes; species Drymodes brunneopygia. Next base: position 6,499 of record VZTZ01020219.1, on the reverse strand, counting down.
TAGTTGACAACAAGCAGGAAAGGGACTAGAATGAAAGACTCACTTCATGTTTGCTGAAATAGAAGATATGTGCAAGGCAGTGCTCAAATAGAACCAGCCTGAGAGAAGGGCCATCTCTCCCTACCCCTCCTCTGCCCTTTCCAGATGATGGCTTTGCCTGCAGCCCCTCTACTCTCAGTGCTGGCTCTTACTGCCCACAGCTGGAGCTCACATCCCAAAGGGCAGCTGAAGCACCCAGGCCAGAGCACTGAGAGAAGGGGAACCATTGCCCCCTGGAATGAGGAACAATGGGAGCACAAAGCAAGTGGAGTACAAAAGCAAACACAAATGCTGAGCCCCTGCCCATCATCCAAGCTAAAACCACGGACAAAAGTGATAGTGCAAACACCTCACACTAAGATGCTTCTGTAAGTTTTACATGTTGTTTTTTCCATTTTTCACTTCTTTTTTGCAATTTAAAGCCCAAGGACATCAGTCTGAGTCCCTGGGGACCTGTGCGGTCACTCCTGTAAAGGCAGGTACAGAGCACAGCAGTGGCACCCCAGGTGTCCTGCCCTGCCCACTGAAGCACCCGCTGGTTGCCAGAAGAAGTGTCAGGGAGGAGGAGTACAGTGCAGGAAAACATTCCCTTTCCTTCTCCAGAGACCACAAAGAGCTGTTCACAGAGGTGTAGAACCCAGGCTGGAGTGGACGTTCCAGGGCCCCTCTCGCAGAGGGGATAGGAAGCTGTCCTTTGGCAGCTCCAGTCGCACCAGGAGCAGGAGATGGAAGCTACTCCAGAGCCTGGCAGGCTGTCACAACACGGAGCAGCAAGCCTTGAAAATGTGTAGGGCCTCTATCTATGCTGCTTCATCTCCTTATAGAATTAGGTTCTAAATGTGACTTTTCTGGCTCTTGTTCTTTATCACTTTGTTACTAGTTCAAATTTATAATTTTAACCTAAATAGAAGTGAGTGATTTATTGTAATTATTTTGTATAGGCTGCTCTTAATAAACTTTTTTTTTTTAAATCTGGAAAAACATTTAATTTCCCATATGGAAAGAACACATTTATCATACTTTACTTGGATATACTTGGCCAACTATTGCACATATATGCAAAACATATGTGACAAATTCAAGACTGAATTTCATAAAACAGAAATGCTGTGAAATGTGATATAATAAATATATTACACATACATATGTGGCCAATTTATAAAACTATGGTATCTTTGGTAAATTTTTAATAGGTCATTTCTATTAATGGGAGAATGAGTGTGTTTTTTCTGGCATATGCAATGCACATTGTACTTTACACAGCCCTCCTGAAGGACAGTGGGCCTTTGGAGAGAAGACTTGTGCCTGTACATACATTGTGTATATGGGACATGTCTGTGTTTTTCAAAATTAATGTGTCTTCAAAACCAACTCTTCCTTTTTGCATTGATTGTGTGTGCAACATACTGGACAGAAAAAAAAAAGGTATGAAATACTATTCTTTGAGATTTGCAAACCTCTGATACACTACCTGGATTCCCACAGAAAATGGGCGTTTCACTGTAACAGACAGCATGTTTTACATGCACATGCTGAGCTCATGATAACAGCAATAATAGAAATCTTTGGGTATAGTCACTATCACCTAGTTTTGTCCAATACCTGTGCAAATTATTTATCTTACTAATCAATTGAATTGGAATGATTAAATGAAGAACAAAATGCATGCGTTTAGAAAAACGTTGCATCCACACACAAGTACTGGCCTCTACACTCGCAGACTGGACTCAATTGAAACACCAGCTTAGAGCAACGGCTGACCCATTGCTGACTGACTATCCTCAAACTGTAACTCACAGGTGACTGCCCCTTCTTATTTATGCCAGTGTTTCAAAGATCAAATCTTTGCTCTAACCCCCAAATCTTTATTTTCTGCTCAGACCGCGTATTTCCCAGCTCTGGAAGATGAAGCTCTCGTTTTCCGCGCGTGCCGGATTCACTGTGTGCCATTCCTGGCTCTTCCCTCTGGAGGGAGCCGGCTCTTTAGGCAGGGCCGGCCGGGGTGCGCGCAGCATCTTTCTCCTCGTCCTCCTCCTTCACCGCGGCCGCGGGGCAGCGATACCTGCCGGGGCCCCCCGAGGTGATCCTCGGGGCACACTGGGGGCGGTCCTTGCCCACACCGGCAGTTCTACGCAAACGGCGAGTCAGGCCAAAGCACCCGCGGTGTCAACGCGCTGCAGCAAAACCATGTTTGGTATCAACCCATCAGGAAACCGAACAGAAGGCAAAGCACAAAGAACCAACACATGTATGTGTACACACGCTCTTCTCCCACCTTCCAGCCCAGCCGTGTTCGACAGGCTCACGGCAGCTTTCTGAGCTCTTTGGGTGATGGTGCTGAAACCTGCTTTGCAGGTACGGCTGCGTTTGCTCTTCCAGCCTCCTCCAGGCAGCAGGGATCCCTTTACACAGGCAGAACGTTACACAGCACGAGTGAACCTGCTTTTCTTATTCCTTACAGATCAAGGTACCCCTTGGTGAGGGATCCAGCACCACAGGCTGAAATCCACTTGCTGGAGAGGAGTGTTTGGCAGGAAAGGACAGTGCCCCAGCTGAGGTGGCCCTGAGCCACGTATCCCCAGTAGCCATGGCTCCTTGTAGAGATGCACTGGAAGCCTGTAGCTCATGGGAGACCCACACTGTCCCCCAGCAGCCTGCTGCCTGCAGAACACCTTTCTATACCTCTTACAGTTCTCAGGTCATTCTCCACCCTGCAAGCCACTGTTACACTATAGCAGGAAGAAAGCCAAGGCAGGTGCTCCCCTGGCCATGGCCATGTGTACATGTGCCTGAGATTGACTGAAGGCATGCCAACACCCCAGGATGCTGAGAGGCAGCTGCTGGGGACTACCTGCACAGTTCTAGCCAGAGAGCTGCAGGGCCTCCCTGAAGAGAAGACTAGAGAACATCTATGAAATGTGTAAAGAGTGTGCATGAACACTGCAAACACACAGGCATCTCATCCTCATGCTCCTATCCTACATTGAATTTAGTCAATTCTACTAGCAAGGAAAGAATAAAATCAACTGCAAAAAGCCATTTCGAAGAACTGGAGCTACCCCCAATGTCTGGGTTAAGTGATTAAGCAAAGGCTGCCCGTGTTCCACCTGCGTGTGCCTAATCCTGGATTTATCCACTGAGCTGAGTGATGTGGTTTTCAGACCTCAGAGGCAATCACTGAATTCAGCCTGTACCTCTGGAAAACAGAGCTAGATGGCTAATTTCTCTAGCCCTATTTGGAAGAGACAAAGGGTGCTTGTAACCTCCACACTCAGGCCTGTTTTACAGCAGCTTTTAAACACACTTGGTAAGGGCTTCATGTGATTTGAGGTGGCCACCAGTGGAAGAATTGCCTGGAAATGTGGACACCTTCTTTCCCAGTATGTGCCATGGAGCTTGGTGACAGCATGGGCTGAGTGAAGTTTAACCAGACATGTAATCAAATCACACAAAGTCATTTGTCAACTGGATCTGAAATATGCAGATAATGCATGGCCTATACATGATATATCCTGACTAACAGGCTGACAGGTAATATGACATTAAAGTGTTACAGATTTTCTGTGATTTTCAAAAGGCTTCTACTAGTCAACCTGCAGCATTATGGGGTTTTGTTTATTTGAAGTGGATTTTTTGTTGTAATAGAAGAATAACCCTTTTTGCTTTCCATATCTGTAACACTCCATCCAGTGAGACAGACATTGCTGTGGAAGGAGGGCACCAGTTAAATCCCCGAGGAAACCTGATTTAAGGATTAAAACACAACATGAACTGGACTGCTAACATGCTTCATGTGAACATACCTAAGCACCTTGCATACTGATGGACTAAGTGCAAGGTTAGAAATACCATTTTCATAGTTAAGACTGTAGCCTTGACACAGCTACATGATCTCCTTCCCATTCAGCCTCAGGACCTCTGTAGTGGCTCTTTAGCACAGAACACAGACTGGTGATCCTGAGGGCCCACTGCCCACAGCCACAGCTTGAGGTTCTGTGATTTTGTCTTCTTCTAACAAATATAAAATCGAAATTCCTACAGTCAAGACAAGGACCTTGAGCCACTTTCATTAAGGACACAGTTTAATCCTGGCTTCTTGGGTCATTCTATGTGTGCTCAAAGTGAAAGGTGCTTACCAATACAAACAGATCTGTTTTCAGATGGGAACCCCAACCTTGCAAAGTGTTGTATTGTGACAGATTACCACAACCACGGGCACCTGTGGCAGCCAGGGGCAGAAGGGAAGGAGCCATCACCAATGGAGAACCACTGTTTACTCAGACTAAGAACCTTATTTAAATAACCTCATTTTGTAGGGGAGGCTTAGACTTCAGGGCAGACAAACTGACAAATATACACAAATAATCAAACAAGGAAGGAAGGAAAGAAAGAAGAGGAAAAATATTTATAAATGTCACTGTCCAATGTCTTTTCAATTTAAATGAAATAAGATTATCTACATATATCTACAAATATCTACATGTATCTACACTATTTGCAGGTATGATTCTTTGGTTGTCTTCACTTTTTTCCCTATACTGCAACTATCAAGAAAAAAAAGTGTTTGTATAATCTTTGAAAGAAATAATAAATAAAACAACTTCATTAAATTTTTGACCAAAGCTTTGGCACTAATCAGTTTACAGATAACAAATCATACTGAAAACTCTGAAATAACAGTGGCAAAGCAATAGCAATAGAGCACATCCGAGAGCCATTTCCCACTGACTAATAATAAGCACAAGGCTATTTTACATCAACCTTTCTGAGAACATTAATTATGGTTTAGTCAGACACTAAGAATCTCACAATTCACTGCAAATGTCAAATAAAATACATATTTCTTGCACAAGCCTTTTTTTACGGATCCAGATATATTTTTTTAACAGAAAAAAAAATTACATAAAATATTCATGGTAACCTGTATCCCTTCTTAAATCTTTCCATAAAGGTTTTGGAAGCCCAAAGCCCACTGCCAGAGACAAAATAAACATTGCTATTAACACTGCCACCTGCACAAGGGAAAGAACATGTTTTAAAGTGTTTGTAATGAAAATGCACAAACATGGATGAATAGATGACGTCAAAAGAAAGAGCCTCCATCTTTAATGGAGTCACATAGAAGAAATCAGAAAAGTGTTCATAATACTGTACACAACACAGCTGAGGAGCTGCTTAATATCTTCTCTGAACACAAAGGGACTGCCTTTGGTGAGCATCTGACAAAAACACAAGCCAACTATTCAAAACATCACTGGAGATGAGGAGGGCCATCTTTTTAACAGTAAGGAACAACCACTGAATGAAGATATTAAAGGAAAAAGAAAAAACTACTTACCAGCATTAAGAGGGAAGATGCAGCAAGCAGGTAATGCAGAATAGGTGCTTTAGGACTACTGCAGTTTGGGTCAGCCAAATATAAGGGATAAGCCAGTCTGAGAATAAAATCCCTGAAGTCCCTTTGAAAGGCACCTCCACGGGAGAGCATTCAAGAGCTCGGGAAAGGATGCAGGAAGGCGGGACTATGTGAGGCTGCCTGGGAAGCAGGTAAGAATTTACAGCCTGAACTCTGCAGATATTCCCCCACCCCCAGGCTGGTTTTTAAACCTTTGCAGGTATTGTCGGGAAAACAAGATGAAAACACGGCTGCACGTGGCTGTGCTCTTGGCCATAGGCCCTTCTCAACAGCTCCAGAAAATGCTGCTGTGGTTAAGGCATCCCAGTGAACCCCAAAACTTACGAGTGGGTCAGGGCCGGAGGAAAAGTGGGAAATTTGTTCTGGCAGTGATGATTCAAAGCGTTCCCTTAAACTAAACTCTGTTTCCCCCAAGAATCTCCTCAAAGAACCACCTGAGCCACCCGTGAACGAGCCCTCGGTGAGCCCTGGGTTGGGAGAGACTGACACCGACATGGGCAGGACGACACACGGCTCATGGCCGGCGCCACAGCCCCTGCTCGGTGCTCACGTACAGGCCCCGTGGGCCGGAAACACCCGTGGGCACCGGTAACACCAAACCTCCATTAGAAGACCCGGCAGGCGAGTGAAAGGGGACAAATCACTTCACCGCTGCCGCCTGCCCGTCCTCCCACCGCATCCCAGCCGCCCGACGGTCCTCGGTACCCGGCACGAACGGAGGCGCGGGGGAATAGGCAGATAAGGACATATGGCTTCATTTATCAAAGTGCAGCCGCGGGTCACACCGCGATGGAGCTCCCGGCAACGCCGCCCTCACAGCCCCCGCAGGGCGGGGCGCGGGGGGCAGGGCCCGGCTGCCGACGATTGGTCTGTCCGCTGTCGATCAGGTCAAGCTGGCCAATCAGCTCACTCGTAAGGCGGGAGGTGCGGGAAAGGCGGGAAGGGGGAGGGCGGTGTCTCTCGTGCCGCCGCTGCCCCGTTACCGGGGCCCGTAGTCGTAGCCGGTGGGGGCCCCGGCCGGCGAGTACATGTTGGCGGCCGCCG
>VZTZ01020211.1:541590-570224 GCA_013400955.1 Drymodes brunneopygia | reverse complement strand
ACCGGGGGAGTTATCTGATGGTTCTTGATGTTCCATATCAGAGTCGTTGATCAAATTGTTCACACCCAAGCTGGGAGGAGATCCTCGGAGATGGGCCATCAACTCTGCCGGGAACCTCTCTTTGGAGATGTAAATCTTCAGGAGTCTGCTGGATGCCTTCTTGATGGGCTGTCAGTTCTTTGTGACTTTGTTTTTCGGATGCAAAAAGCCTTCTCGGCAAGAGCTGCATTCTTTTGGGAACTGGCTCTGGTCGCTTTTAAAACCAGTTACAATTTGACTTTGTGCATACATTTTGATATTACATATTTGAGCGCGAATTACTCTATTAATTTATAACAACAGGAAAGTACTCACACTGATACTTAATGGTTTTTTTCAAATCTGTATTCAAAAGTGCAGAATGCCTGTGGTGTAATGCAAAACTATGTGTGTGCATTTGCTGCATGCCTGCACATCAGTAGGAAACAGCAGTGCTACTCTGGTTTTTCCCTTTTTCTTGTAGATTCTTGTACTTACAAATGGTAGAGTTGTGGCTAACATTTGTTCTGTCTGTGATTAATGTTTTACAGTTGCAATTCTCTTTTAATTCACATGCATCTTTCAGTTTGGTCCTTGAACAATGCATAGGAAGTTTCCTGGATTATTAATTTCTGTCTCTGTGTTTTTTCAGATTCTGCTACAGGTCCTTGTTTTTAAAATTCTGTATAGAGACAGTATACAATCAAATGCTCTCTCTATATATATATATTTATATATATATATATGTATTTGTTTGAAACATATTTTTGACTGCTTTGGACAAAATGTTGAAATGTTATATATAAAAAATACCAATGCTTTCATTGCAGTCAGAGTATTTATTATACTGAGCAATCAAGCAGGTGCCCAGTATAGACCAAATTTCTTTGGTTCCCCCTCTTGTGGGTGAGAGCTGTGGCAGCAGCAGTGGATGTTCTGTGTGCCATGGACACACTGAGGCACAGAGGGGACAGCCAGGGCTGGTTTGGAGCTGTGAGTGGCCCAGCGGCACTCAGTGGCCAGGCTGGGACTCATTCGGGCCACTAAGGAAAGCCTGCCTTGCCTGGCTCTTGGCACTTCAGTGGTGGGGTGGGGTTAAGGGTGGCAGTGCTGGTGCACAACTTGAAGAGCTCCCATACAGAATAAATGTTTTCTAAGCTTACCCCCAGTTGTGCCCAGCTGGTTCTGAAGGGTGCACCTCTGGGATGGGGAGCTGGCTTATCCCATCCCTACACTCACCTTCCTGCAGTGTCTGCTCTAGCTGAGAGCCAGGGTGTTGATCATCTGGGCACGTTTTACTGGACACCAACACCCAATCCTGCATTAAATGTCTGCCAGGTTGACTTGCAGTCACTGCTGGCTTGTGCTGATTGACAGCAGCAGAGAGGCAATGCAAACATTGTGTTAGCTTCCAGCCCTTGGAGCTGCTCACACCCATTTACATGACAGTTGCACAGTCTGATCTGAACGCTGCAGTGGGGAATTAAAAAGGCAGAAACGAAAATCCTTTTTGACATTCCCTCACCAGTCTGATGTTAAATCATATTTAGGGTTGTGAGGCTGTGTTTTAGTTTTCTTTGTGCTAATATGCCTCATTTCAGTGCAAATACCTTTGTGCACACCTGTCCAAAGGAAGGTTTTCACCCTCCGTTTCTGTAAAGGTATTAAGTGCTGCAATTAGTTGCTCATTGACCTGGCACTTCATAAATACTACCTAAGCACAGCAGAGCATGAGCTGTGCTCTCAGCAGGGTGGCTGTAGGAAGGGTGATGCCCCAAGGTTTATAGAAGGCTCTGCTTTTCCTGGTGTTTCCTCTTGGCTGCCTACTGTGGAACCTGTGTGGGGGACCCCAGGTAACTGATACAGCTGAGCTTACGGGCTCACAACTAACTTGTACTTCAGCATTTTGTGCAGCTCCTCAGTGGTGAGTAAGGGAGATACTGGCAGAGGAGCTGGGATGCTTTTGCCTAGCAGAATTCAGCTCAGCAGCTGAGCTGAGGCTGCAGGAGTGCCTTGGCTGTCAGCAGCACATGAGCTCACACCTTGTGCCCACATCACATCACACCACATCATGCTGGCCACTTTGGAGTCTTTAAGGGACTTGAGCACCTTGCTCCTATCTCTCCCTCCACATAATAAATAAACCTTGGGCATATAGGTTAATATGGAGAGAGCCTTACTCCCGTGCTGCATTTGTGAAGTGCTTTGGAAGTACAGTGTTTTTAGGAGTACAGACCAGCAGCATTGGCAGATCCTGCTGTCTGTGGAGTATCAGCATTTTTTGTAGAGGAAAGAGGATGCTGAATTTTGTCTTCTGGCTCGTGCCTCCCTTTCTCAGCAGCCTTGGCCTGTGCCTTTGCTTACACCATTTCTGAGGTGTTGGCTGGTTCACTTTCCTGCTCCCTGGTGCTGGGCTCTGCAAGCACCATGTGCCCCACAGCAGCGTCTCCCTGGGCAGAGCAGGGTAAGTGCTGTTACCCAGGTCTACAGTGCCAGGAGAACAGAGTTCAGTCATCCCAGGCCAGCTGAGGCAATTGGGCTCATGGGAGTTGGCAAAACCATGCATAGGAGCGCTACTGAACAATTCAGTGTTGTTCTGCAAGCAGGTGCTGCTGGTATGTTTGGCATGAATTCAGAGTTGCTTGGGATTTGATGTTTGTAATGAAGAGGAGATATATGTATTCATTAGAGTCACTTTTTTCTGCACAGTTCTGGCCATGGTCACCCCTCACAGGTAGGCCTGCTGAGCACTGAGTCATTATGCTGCCCTTTAATGGAGAAAGTGGCATTTTGGTGGTCTTTGCAAGACTCTCAGCTGCAGGTAGACTCCTCCTGTCTGTCAAAATCTGACCTTGTTGCTGTTGGCAGGAAACATCCTACCAGTTAGGCTTTTATGTGAGCTCAATTTCAATCACAAGTTGACTGATGGATTTTTTCTTTTATTGTGTCTTCTGAAAGCCAAGCTAACAATTAGGAAAGGTGCCATTGGATTTTTTAATGGGAATTCACCATTGGTTCATTCTGTGTTCTTTCTTTATTCCTCTTTTTTTAGCTGTTGAGGCTACTTATTGCTGGTTTGCTTCATAGAGAAAGATCACAGAGATATTTTTCTCCCTTACCCTATGACTTTCTGGGATCTTATAGTAAGGCAACTGCCTTAGACTCCAGTGAAGAGCATCTGCTCTTCAGGCTGATACAGGACAGTGCCTCTTCTCTTAGAAAATAAGTAAGCTCTGGCATATCAAAGATGGCCAGAAAAGAGAATTTTCCCCCATTCTGACTGAGGGGGCCCCACAGTGGATCTTATATAGGCTTGGGTCAGGAGGATGGGAAGGGTTGGTAATCTAAATCACACAAATCTGAAAGCAAAATTTTAGGAAGATGGAAAGACTGATGAGCATTTGAGCTTGGAACTTGCTTGTGGAGATTTTACTAAGTCAGTATAGCAGTTGGAAAACAGTATCTGCTTTTTTAATACAGAAATTTAGCTACTTCTAGAACCTGATTATTATTTAGAAGAAATATATAATGCTTAAATAAGACAAAAAAGTGTCCCCTAAATAGGTAAAGGACTAAATGTTTTATCTAAGACTACAATAACATTCATAACCCTTTTTTCCCCCTAATCTATTTTACTAGACTATTTTGAGGATTGTGGTCCTTGGCATATGGGATTACATTGAAAACAAAATAGAGGTAAGCTTTCTGTCTTGGTACTGTTTTCCAGGCAGCCCCAGTAAGACCATGAAGAACTGCTTTGGATGGCTTTGTTATTAACCTGATGCAATACAATATCTTCTAAGGCACATAAATACACACCTTCTGATTATGTGCATTATCCATAGCTGAGTGATGCAGTCCCTTTTTCTGTGAGAGACTCAGAAGAGTGCAGTATTGTAAAATATTTTAGGAAGGGAGGTATTTTGGCCTTCTTGCTCTTTGTGAGTTTTTTGCTGTTAGAGCTGTGCTGGTCTGACTAATGATACTGCTTCCCTGAGATGTAAAAATTGTCACCTGAGTTCTATATCCCCATTACCACAATTGAGTTGAAATTAGTTGAGTTAGTTGAAAAATTGCATATAGTTTCCTGGTAGAAAATACTAGTTTGGCAAAATCCCCATTTTTATTGTGAAATTGTTTTGATAAACACTGTAATTAGTACCTCAAATTAAAATTTGGTAGAATGTGCATACTCCTGTAAAGAGACAGAGAAGGAAATTCATGTGTTATAAGTAATACATAAACCCCATCTGAGTAGAAATCTTGAGATTGGGCAAATTAAAAGCTCTTTCTTGATACTTCTCATAAACCACTACTATGCAGGAAGAGCCAGAAGACATCTGGGTGTTCTTGGAACTTAAGCAATCTAGAGACTTGCATATTTTTGTGATAAAGTTGTAAACAGTTTAACTTGTTTTGCTAGAAAATTGAAATGAAAGTTCGATTGTTGATTCAGGGTTTCTTATTATTAAGGTTAAATGCAGCAGTTTCTGGTAATTAGTTTTGGTAATCTGGAATAGCAGTATTTTTTACTGCCCATTGAGTGCTGCAGTAAGAAGTATTTCTTTTCAATACACTGAATTGTTATGCACAGTTCTGAATATGTAGTTCTTACAAAAATCTGTGCCCTGCCTCTTTATGCAAACCTTTAATCAATGGGCTTTGGCAGCAGAGGAGGGTCTCAGCAGGAATGAGTACATGGTACTCTGTTCTACCCTGCCAGGCCAGTGTGGGACAGACACAGCACTATTGCCACTTGCTCTGAAACACATTTACGAGCTTATTTCTGTCTAATGCTTTGCACAATTGCTTTTTCTGATCTAATCCCAGTGCAGCCAGCATCACATAAATCATTCTGAACTGTCCCAGTTGTCAAACTCCTTGCAAGCCTCGCTGTCCCATAACAGTGAGAGCAGGCGGTCTCTGTCAAGGTGCACAGCCATTCCCACATGTGCTGTGTAGTTAGGAGATGGCCAAGATCAATCAAGTCTCTTTGCTCCATCTTTTCCTACTTGTCTTCTTGATCTCTTCACTTAGACAGTAAGATCTATGGGCAGGGACTGCATCTTTTTTTTTTAGATGACATTATGCCAAGTAGCAGGTAATAAATACCAGTGTATTTATTTATTTATAAAACTCTTCGGCTGTAATAACATTTAGGTTATCACTTCTCCTTGGGGATTTTGGCCAGTATTTCCAAATACCTTTCTCTCCCCCTGCCCTTCCACCACAGTTTATGGTTTATCTCTCCTCACCTCATAAAAAGCACTGAGGAATTCTATTGTGCTACCTAAAAAGGATGCAGCCTTTCTGTGGCTTGGCCACCTCTCATCCCTTTCAAATAGGTACCATAATTGCATTTCTTTTGGGCAAAGAGGGATTTCTTTGAGATTCCAAAGAGGAACAGCAGGGGGGATATGATTGTGAGGAAAGGTTTGAAAAAACTGATTTCTCTCTAGGTGTTTGATGGTGCTGTCATAATCTTGTCCTTGGCACCAATGGTGGCCTCAACAGTGGCTAATGGCCCCAGCAGCCCGTGGGATGCCATCAGCCTCATTATCACACTGCGGATATGGAGAGTGAAGAGAATCGTTGATGGTGAGTGGGGACTCCATTTGTGACTCCAAGCATTACCTGGCAGGCTGGGAAAAAGAGGTTTTTAAAAATACAAAAAGATTGGTTGCTACCACTGTTCATGTCCTTGTCCTTTCTCTTACATTTTGCTAGCACTGAACAGAAGAGATTTATGACTCCCGTGGAGGAGAGTAGGTCTTGAGATCATGGCTGTATCTCCTGCTCTCTAGGAACCTTTATAATTCATTGTTTTGTTTTCCTGTTAGGCACCTTCCCATCCCCTATCCGGTGAACCAAATGCCCTGACCTACTTCATGTCTCTTGCCACCAGATGTCATTCTTGATTCTGCGAAATAATTGGTTCTAATCTGCTTTGCTGATATTTGCTGCACCCTCCCCATAACCATACAGCCAGCCCTGTCTTGGGACTTCCTTTCTAAGTTTTTGTCAGTAAATAAATTCTGTGTCAGAATCCAGAAGGATTTTCTTACCCTGTGGATTCCCAGCTGGAGGTGCTCTCCGCAGTGCTAGACATCCTGGAAATGCAGTGTATATTGGTGGTGTTTTGCACAGACCTCTGTGGGGGGAGGTACCAGGGGAGATGAAAAAGCCCCAGCAAGTCAAAGTTGCAGGGAGCAGAGCCTGTGGCTGGGCCTGGAAGCAAGGACTTCAGTGTAGGTTCCTGTGTGCCTCAGGAGCTTCAGGAACCTCAGGGAGGATAAATAAATGAATGGTTATTTTACTCGTGTGAAAAATCAGAGTTAATTTGTTGTTTTGGGTTTAAATGCCCAGGAAACTCTGTATTCAGAGTTCAGGAGAGGTTATAGGCCTCTGATTGAAGCATAAAAGAAAATGTCAGGGTTCTGTGTAGCTTCAGAAAACATTCAGAATTGCAGTATGTATTGACCAGCTTTTCTGATCAGTCTGAGTTTGCCATAGTTAAGATAGGAGCAAAATTTCCAGAGCCATTCAGAAGACCTATTGAAAACTGGGTTGTAGCTTGAAAAGCAACAGGAGATAAATGCCTTTTTTGTTTCTTCAAAATACCTTTCTTAGTCTGCTGTGTCCATTAAGGACTGATTTCTTACCACAAAGTCTAGGAATTAAATGCTTAGGGCTCTGGAATAATTCTTTTCCTAAGGGAGCTGTGCTGTTCAAGTTAGAGGGAATGGGACTGACTCTAAAGAGAGAATCCTCCTACCCAGCAATCAGGAAATCTGTGGTAAACACCGGGGAAGAGCTGTACTAGCATGGAGTCTGTTCAGCCTGGAGATGGAGTTCTGACCAAACAACATCTACACTCTGCATTTCCTGCTAGAAATTCTTCCCTGGAAAAAGCACTCTAGTGCTGCTTCTATTGGAAATACTCCTGTTCTCTAGCTGCAAGGGAAAGGGGTAATGTTCTTTGGCCTGTAAAGGTTTTCTTTCTGATAAAAAACCAAATCACAGCTGGGTTGCTTTAAGTGTTACTTGTTTTTTTCCAGCATATGTCCTTCCAGTGAAAGTGGAGATGGAGATGATGATTCAGCAATATGAGAAGGCAAAAGTTATTCAAGATGAGCAGCTGGAAAGACTAACCCAGATCTGCCAAGAACAAGGGGTAAAGTTCAGTTATGTCTTTATTTACGCATATCTTGTCAAGGCAAATCAAACAGTTCATGTACTTTGCTGCAAGCTGAGCTCTGAGAAGTTCCACTGGGACTCGTGTTGTGGGGTGACAGGTCTCAGGGCTAAGGAAGCATTAGCTGCAGCCAGGATATTGTCAGTGTGGTATTTGTCAAACAACAGTCAGCTGTCTCTGCTACTGGGCTTGTGTTTGCTTGAGGTGAGGAAAACCAATGTGAGCAACAGAAAATGAATGGTTCCCGTATGTAATTTATGGAATGAATACAGCTAGCTTGACATAGTACTAACATACAAAAGCCATTGTTGGAGGCTGCAGCCTATTCCTTAGGAAAAGGATGTGCAGTTAAAAATAAATGAATTTACCTGCTTTAAATGCAAAAGCAGCTTCCCTGTAGGTCAGTCAGAGACTCTTGGCAAGTTCAAAATGTTGCAGTAGAAGCTTCTAGTTCCTGGAAGCAAGTCAAGATTTAAAACTCTTCCCAGGCCCCCAAAGGTTCAGTGATTCAATCTAGAGGTAGGGGAAGGTGAAGTCTGAAATATCTCAAATGAATATATTTTACATGAAAAAGGTGTAAAAGCATTTTTAGGGCAATGAGCCAGGAGTTTTTGCCATTTGTCTTATGCAAAAGAATTCTTGACTAACTTGCTTTTAAGTGGAAAGCAGGGGATGAATGTCGAGGCTCAGGGTAGGTGAGTGTTGAGGTGACCATCAGACCACAACAGGATGATCCCCAGGTGATTTACTTCTTGTTTGAGTGAAAGGGGAACTATGAGATGTAGTCTAAATAAATCCTGGGGATTTCTAGCTTTAACTCCCATTCCTGGCTTGTGGCAGGTACTTTTGAAACACAAAACCATCAATATTTAAGTCCCCATTTTTAGATTTAGGTGCAGGTCTCCTGGATCTCAGCCCAGGATTCTGTGATGAACTGCTGGTGGTGTTGAGTTACCTTGTCCGTGTGATGGATTAGGAAGAACTGGAGACAGTTCAGTATGTCATTTCAGAACACTGGTTTTGAGTCTCTCATATTAACCATAACAAAGTTCTTAACCTTAGGCTTGGCTTCTGCCAAAAGTTAGTAAGTGCCAACTGTATAAGTGTCTTTGGTGGCAAAACTGCAGTCCTCTTCATAACACCTTTCCATGATGATATTTAGTGATTTGGGTTCTGTCAAGGTTCTGAAACTGCCAGGTAAATGGTGTACGCCGCATTTGACAAGGGAGAGATTATCCCTTCACCAAAGCCATTAAGCAAATCGGTGATTTCTTGAGTCTCAGTGCAGTATTTTGTCTGTCAGACCATACTACAGTTCATAAATTTTAAAACATTTGTTTTTAGGAGCTTTGTTATACAACCAGGTAACACTCTCAATCTCTAAACAATTTTTGGTGTTACTCTTTCTTAGTCTGAGTAAAGGTGGGCTCATTTTACCAGGTGGGGTTCAGGAGTGGCTCTTGCTGCCCTTCATTCTGAGCCAAGTACTCCTGAATGTCTGACCAGAGTAGCCCTGAATCCAAGCTCTGATGGCTACAAAAACCTGTACACCAAACAGAGAAATACTACACTGGGAGAGGAGTAGATCTGAGAAAACAGAGCAGGTTCTCCTGAGGCTTTCAAGTGTCATCTGCTAGGGAAAAATACAGTCTATAGAAAGATGACAGCATGCTAATCCCTCTTACTGGCCTGACTTGCTGCCAAACAACTGTCTCAACTATATAATATCAGGTAAATGTACTAATTTGCTGCAGTTAGCAACACAAGACATTGACACAAGTACTGTATGCTTTATTTGTAAATTATTAGCTTCATAATTCAGTCAAGAACAAGTTGTCAGCCTTATAATATTCACATTAATGTTGTGTACAGCATCTGATGGGAAAAATGGCTCCGAATGGTATTTAATGTCTAAAATTCTGCCAGGTTTGTGCTTTTTTGTTTGATCATCTTTCCTGAGCTTTCTAAAGGATTGCTTGTTTGTGTGTCTCCGTGTGCTTGTCTGTTTTTGAGGGAAGGTTTGCCTACAGGAGTCTGGCTGTGCCCAGAGCAGAACAGCATCAAGAGGTTTCCAGGCTGCCCTGCCTGTGTGGTGCCAGCTGTGCCAGGGCAGGTGGGTGCTTGGGCCACCCTGCCCATGGGGACAGAACAGGCAAGTCACAGTGGTTCCCTGCAGCCCAGCAGTGGGGTCAGGCACTGACTCACCCTGGGGCTGCACCTTTGTGACCACACTGGTGATTTGCATTTGTTCAGTAATTGGAGATGGGGCTGAGAACATTCCTGTTGGAAAGGTTTCCTTTTCTGAGAACCTGTGTTCCGTCTCTTACTGCTTTGCTGCTGCTCCGGCAATTGGGGGTGGAATTCTCAGGATATGGCATATTCTGCAGATGAAATTATCTTGAAAGTTTCAAGCAAAGTATTCATTATTTCATTAGAGGAATTGGGAAAAATAGTTAGCCTGTTTTGCTTGGGATTTATAACAGAAATAATTAGTGGCCAGTTCTCCAAAAAGTCCCCTGCTGGTTTGAAGCTGGTGCTTAATACTAGGCAGATAAAACTAGAATTTCTGTTTTAAAAATTAAAAGCAGGAAGGATACAACCTCCCTTCATCTTTTTGAATTCTCTTTCGTCAGTCGTGGGTTTTTTTGACCAGTGATGTACTATAAAGTACATTTCCATTCCTGACTGACATTGGAGATGTACTTTTGCAAACATGGAAACTCTTTCCACATGTTGATTTTTGGCTAGCTATACATCTGAAAACCAGAATATATTTTATAAATTATACCTGCACAGACCACCACTTTGTTCTCTGTAGTGCCCCACTGCAACTGTTTGAATAGTTTGCTTTTTATTTATTCTCCGTTGGCCAAAAAAGAGGTTGTTAAATAGAAATGGAACATGAGGGATTTCTAAAAATGGGTAAAGGTGAAAGGAAAAGAAGTCTCACTGTCAGAAATATGCAGAGTATGTTGCTGATGGTTTTGTTTTATCAGAATAAATTAAATTGCAAAACAAAGTTCTAAAGTTTCATTAACTACAAATTCCTGTCAGGGAAGATTGCTTTTTTCTTCTGGAATCACCTGTAAAGGAATTACTATTTGTGATAATAGATATACTTACCTGATCTTTTCTGCTTAGCTTTCTTAAGAGTAACTCAGCTGAACACAGCCCAGCTGAGAAAATGTGTTCAGCTTTATCACACCAGAGCTCCTTTTCTGTTGGCTCTTACAGAACTCGAGTTTTCATCAGTCTTAACACTGCAACAACTGTGGAAGCTGTAATTTCTTTTTTTATCTTGGAATATAATTTGTACAACAGCTGCCAGTTTAATGACAGAGCTATTGAGCTGGTAAAATTACCTATTGGAGAAATAACGTATGCTATCCTCTTGCAATAATTTTAATTTATTTCTAACTACCAGTCATTTTCTTGGTGGATGGAAGTCAGCCAAGGTCATCCTGTGTTTTATTCTACCCATAAATCATTAGTTTGCAACTGTCTCCTGATTTTTATTGTTACCAACAATGGCTAAACTAATGGAAATAAATATTGGATTGTATCCCAGTGGCAGATGAGTTTTAGGGCAGAGCATTCTGTACAGACAGCACTAATAGAATTGAGCAAAGTTATTGCTCCTGCATTAGACACAAGTAAGCTTCTGGCTAAAATGTTCATTGATCTCTCTGAAACTATGTCAATCCTACTCTGTTGTTAGACCATTAAAGGGGAGTACTCCATGATTCACTGTCTCTTTTCTAAGTCTCTTTTCGAGTTTTACAATGTGTATTGTAAAATATCAGATAGGATAGGTGGCCCACTTCATAAAACCAGCATGTAAAAGATGTTATCTAGAGCTCTGGGTAGGTCTGTCGGTTTATCTGCTTAGAAATAATCACCTAATGCATTATTTGAGTGAGGCAGTGCGCAGGAGTGCATCATCATTCTTTCTGGTTTGCTTCCTGACAAAATACTGCCAGGTTTGTGCTGCAAGAGGACAGGTAACAGATTTTGAAAATGGTAAGTTTAAATTTCCTATTGATGAATTATCTCTTCATGCCAGATAATCTGGTTACTTTTTCTTCTATAAAACATTCTGTACCTCCCTTTCCCTTGACAGTAAGTGTATTTTCACATCAGCCATGTGTATTATGCCCTTGTTGCTGTCTTCAGCTCCATCATGGTGGGTGTACCCAGACAGTTCTCAGGGGTGCACAGTGGCAGTACACAGGCATGGAATGTGCAAACTGAAATGAAATACAAGAACAGGCATTTTCATTATGAGAATGGGCAAGCTCTGGAGCATCTTGCCAGGGAGGTGGTGCTGTGTACACTCAGCCTGGGGATAGTCAAAATCTGAGAGGACAGGCTTTCAGCAGCCCGAGCTAAATGAGCTGCTTTAAGTGAAAGGTGGACTAGATGGCCCTCCCAGTTCCATTTCAGTTTAGATTTTGCTGGGATTCTATGAAGTTTTCAAAAATATTTTTTCCATTACAAAATATGTTGGAACTTATTGGTAATACCCACCAGAAGCTACCCAAGTATGTGTAATTAAGGAACATGAATGTTACAGGTGTCATGATAAATAAAGTCAATAGCAGCTTCAGGTGAACCAGTGCTCTGTTTGTAATTACCATGAGTCAGGAGGTGGTTTGCCTTTATCTCCTTGATCACAAGTTACCTGCCCCACGAGCATTTTTTTGCTCACTGTCTGGCTGTAAGATTCGCAAGGTTCTTCCACAGAGCTGATACCTATGAGTAAATCTTAATTTAAATAAATCAAAGCATATGTTGAAGTTCATATGCCTTTTTTTTTTCCCTCTGATGGTATGTGCAGTATTCTCCTGCCTTACAGGCTGAGGAAGGATGATGTTCCTGGAAATATAAACAGTGGTTTTCTCAGTCCAGCTCTCCTGGTCCAGGTGTACACTCAGATCCCTACATCAGCTCCTACTGCAAACAAATTTCATGTGTTTACCTTTGCCGAGAATTTTAACTTAAAAAGACTGTTACATTTTATACCTCCCAGTGATTTTTTAGTTGCTCTGGTCTGCCTGACTGCATTCAGAGCAATCCCATTGGCTCTTGTACACATTAGAACTGCCTGAGGTCAGTGTGCAATACAATCTTTAAGAGATAGAAGCACCTACAAGCTCATTTGCTCACATAGGCTCTTGTTGCATTTCACTTGAAGGGAACATGGCCTTAGACTTGACCTTTGTTTTTGGGGGTTGCTTTGAGTGGCTGATGCTGTATTCCAGCATCTGCAGGATCCTGGGATGATTGTTAGGGAACGATTCTTATCAAACCAATCTCCTCTGTTAGATCCATGCCTTTGTGAACAAAAACTGTTTCCTGTCTGTTACAGGGTGCCATTGGTACCCAGGTTCAGTGTCTGTACCCACTGGTACCCAGATTTGGTATCTGTGACAGGGTGACACCAGTGCCCGGGTTTGGAGTATGTGACAACATGACACTGGTACCCTCTCTGGTGCCTGTGACAGGGTGACAGTGCTGCCCTGGTCTGGTGCTGGTGACACTGGTGCCTGTGCTAGTGACAGTGTGATGCTCGTACCCAGTCCTGTGTCTGTAACAGTGGTGCCCTGGTCCAGTGTCAGTTCCTGGTCCCAGTCCAGTGCCTGTGCTGGTGTCTGTGTCAGTGCCCAATCCCGGTCCAGTGCCGGTGCCCAGTGCCGGTCTGGTGTCTGTGCCAGTGTCGGTGCCCGGTCCAGTGCGTGTGCCGGTGCCCTGTGCCTGTGCCCGGTCCCAGTTCAGGGCCTATTCCAGCGCCCAGTGCCTGTGCCCGGTGCCTGTGCCGATGCCCTGTGTCGGTGCCCGGTGCCTGTGCCGGTGCCCTGTGTCGGTGCCCGGTGCCTGTGCCGATGCCCTGTGTCGGTGCCCGGTGTCTGTGTCGCTGCCGGTGTCCCCGCAGTCGGTGGCTCGGCTGCAGTTCCTGCCGCGCTCGGCAGGTGGCAGCAGAAGCGCGCGGCGGGGCTGGGAGCTGAGTCAATCCCGAAACTCGGGAATGTGGCCGGAAAAGCGGCCCGTCCATGCGGCCTGTGAGCACCGGCAATAACCGGAGGGGTTCGGAAATGCTCCCTTTGTCCCCTGCAACGGTGAGGGGGCAGCAGCAGTCTGGGCTCTTCCCCGTTTCTGCTGTGGGCTCCCTCTCCTTCACACCTGTATAATGCAGTGATGCTTTCAGGCTTCTGATTGTTACACTGCTCAGCAAATCTTTGTAAATGCTGAAGCTCCTTAAATTGGCTCTGATGCAGGCATAGTTACTGAGCTGACTTTTAGCTAGTTCCTTCTATTTGTGTTTAAAAATACCTGCCAATTTTTTTGTCTTCCATGAGAAAAGGAAATCATACCATGCCTCTAGGCCAGAATAACATTTTAATGACAGTATTTTTTTTCTGATACATGTGAATGTTTTTGAAGGGTAAAATGTAGAAAAACAGAAATTATGCCTAAATCTTACTGCCTTTTAGTATGAGCTAGACAACATGAAAAAAAAATCATCTCCATATTTATTCTTTGCCTATCATGTTTGAGTGCATTTGTTCCATTAAACTGAGGGAGCGTCTGAAAGGGTATCTTTCTCCATTTAAAGGTGGAATATAAGGTATTCCTTGTGATTCCTTGTTCTTTTCACGTCAGGGCTAAAACCTGAAATTCCCTATGTTCATACTGGCACAAGCACCTTAAGGCTCAGGACGCTTCAGGCTGGCTGGGAGCAGAGTTAGCAGTGCCAGTTCTTCCTAGCAGTAGGTTACCGCAATATCAACCTGCGGGAATCTGCCATGGAGGCTTCACTGCAGGAAATCGGGGAGCAGGGCAGTATTCTGACATGTGCTGTTTCACCTGATTCCTGCCTGCCACTGCCAGAAGAGCTTTGGTTAAGAGCAGTGTGCAGTTGCAGCCAGCTGCTTGCAGCTGCCAGGCCTGTGTGCACTGAATTGCAGATGCAGGAAAAGCTGTGTGCTTTGTTAGAGCCCTGGATTAGCTGCTCGGAATGGGATCTGGAAAGCTTGAGCTGCCCTTTGGCTTTCTAGATTTGAGTTTTGCAATGAGCCTTCCAGTCACTGTAGTTCCTTTCCAGATGCTCTGGACAGCAGATAGTCTCCAGGTGTGGCAAACTGGAATCCCTTTTTCTTTCCTAAATCTGTGGAAATTCTGTCTGGTTTCCCCTCCCTGGCATTTGCACCACGTCTGGCTGCAGTGGAACGGAGTGGGTCTGGTGATGGGTTCCAAAATGTGCCGGTGAAGCAGATCTGAGTCACATCTGAGGGGGAGAGGCACAGCCAGGTACTCTCAGGGCTGTTCCACACCTGTCTCAGGCGTGGAGATGCCAATTCCATGTGTGCTGTGAGTGTGCAGTGGCGGCCGCCGTGTCCTCCTGCTGTCCCAGGGCTCTTCGTGCCCTGAACCAGGGGAGGCCCAGCAGTGACACATTCTTTGCCTGTTACTCACCTCTTTTCCCTCTCAAACTCTAGAATTAGCCATGACTTGCTCACTGCTGTACTACTGATTTTTAAACAGTTACTCTTTGAAAGAAGAACTTCCTTACAGCCCCAGAGCTGTGCTGCATGGCACAGGGAGTTTTGTCCTGCTTATATAAGGGTTTAAAGGGTCTCTGCAGCCTCTCCAAAAAAACTGTTTTCCTTCTTGCATTGTGGAAGATGTGTGGCCATCAAAACCAAGAGAAATCTGCTGTATCCCTCAGTCAGATTGTACCTGGTAGCTTCTTTTTGTCAGGTGTCTACTTTATAGCACCAGTCATGAGCAAATCCCCTTGTGCTGCAGAAATTCTTTAACGTGTTTGAGAGGAATGGCCAGAAAAGTGGTAACCTTCCCCAGGGTTTTCTGCACACTGCTGAGTACAGGAGATTTGAAGTCAGAAGACGACTGTAGTATCTTCACCTTGTCTAGTTAGTGAGGGAGGACCATTCTGGGTGCTCCTCAGAGAACATCCCCTCCACTGGAACCCTCATTACAAAGTCTGGTTAGGGATATTTGTCATGAACCTAAATCCCTAAATGCCTGTTTAAAGCAGTCTTTTTCTATAAAGTTTACATGAGGTTATGCAGTAAGACTTGTTAAAATTGTCCAAAATGGTACCTTCAGGACACAGCTGTGCAAAATAGAGGACCAGCATGAGGCAGTCTTTGTCTTTAGGTTATGTGAGCAACGGTCCAGCTCACACAGGCTCTGGGAGAGCACCAGCAGCTTGGACTTATGTCCTGGCTCAGCCACACTGTATTTGTTTTAGCAGACTGTAGTATTCAGTGATAAAATGAGTAATAAGTCCCGAGCTGTAGCATATAAACTTCTGGCCATGCTCACATGACATCAGTTTGTGGTGTTGTTCTTTCCTCTAGTTTGAAATCAGGCAGCTGAGGGCCCACCTTGCCCAGCAGGATCTGGACCTGGCTGCAGAGAGAGAGGCTGCCCTGCAGGTCCCCCACGTGCTGAACAAACAGAGCAGCAAGAGGTACAAGGTGGTGACCACTGAGGACTCAGACGATGAAGCCACCGAGAACATCTCTGAGCTGCGAGCTCCCCGAGGTGAGTGTGCCTGTGCAGAGATCCTTCACATGGGATCCCACTGGACACCCTCACTCCAGCAGGGACTGATTGCTTCCCTGGCAGCTACAGTTCCCCATTGCTGCACAGAGGCTGCATCTGCTCTGAAGTGGCAGGAGCTGTTGTGTTTGGGAGCAGGTTCTAAACAGAGCCAAAGAAATGACAGGGGAAGAAAATGACTGTGATGAACCTTCCCAGTGTTCTCATGATTGGATCCATCAAACACTAAAAGAAGCAGCAGCCAAATGAAAGTTGGCCAAAGGATAATCACTGAGAGGTAAAAGCAGGGAAATGGAGAAGAACGTTGAAAAACAGTTTTGGTCTTTGGCCACTTGCATTTCTGTGGTTTGGAGAGGACTCCTGCATCAGCTGTGGGGCTTGCCTTGCCTGAAGGCTGTGCTCTTACCAGTTCCCCAAAGCTGTTGGGCAGGGCAGCACTGGTGCCAGGAAAGGAGGGGGGAGTGCAGTGTGGGCATCCTGCTGACATGTCTGAGTGCCACATGGCTGTGCTGAGCAGCACTCTGCTGCCTCGGGGTGTCTGCTGGGCAGCTCTGTGGTTCAGGGGGATAACAACAGTTAAATGTACTTGCATTAGTTTTTATTACATAAGTGATAGGCCTGAATTTTTTTCTGGAAAAGACATAACTCCTTTTCCTGTGATCCACCAGCCCTTCCAGTGGAGTGCAGAATGTCTCCTGGTTTAATGTGATATTCCAGAGGAGACACTTTCTGCCTTAGTGTCATGTTAGTCTTCCTTGAGTAGTTTAGCTTAATTATGGTGAATCTGTTGGAATTAGAAGTTTGCATGGTGTCTTTATGTTTGGTCAGACTTCTTAGAATTCAAGGCACAGGTACTTCAAAAGCTGTTAGACATGTTCAAATTACAATCCTTTCCTTTCTTTACAGAGTAGTGAAAGCATGTAGAAATTGTTTTGGCTTTTCCTCTTTATAATATCTAAGCACCAACTACAGTAAAGCCATTAATTATTCCTGATATGAAATTGCATTTAAAAGCAGACAGTTGAGCAGACTGACCCCTAAAATGCATTTCCCTCTTTTTTGTAGTATTTCAGAGGGTTCCCCAGTGGATATATTATAATTTATGCATGTGTTCCTTGCGGGTTACATTTAGAACTGAAGAGTGTTGTGTGCATTGCTGAAATTTTAGTGCTGTGGAGGTTGATCTTAAAAATTCTTCTGTCCAAGGTATTCATTCCAACATCCAGGTTAACAGAATTACTCATTATTCATGTCTTCCTGTAAAACGCTGCCAACCCTTGCAACAAAGTGGACACCCAATCTTCAGGATTGATTTCAGTGTTTAGTTAGGTTACATGATTAGAGGAATTTGTGCTTTTCACTGAAAAAATACATTCAGCAAATAAGAAAACATGGATTGCTTCACATACTGGGTAAGGTGCAGTTATTTTATATTTAAACATTTATACTGAGTATGCAGAATACATTTCCAATTCCTGCAGTTCTAAAAGTACCAGAGGAAATGTTTCTTGTGCACTGTATTATATAATGCATACAAAGTCTTTGTAGATGCACTGTGTGCTTGTTGTCAGAACCTCAATTAGGGTGCCTGTATTTGAACAAGTAGTTTCTGTGGAATGAGGCAGGAGCTGGACAGGAGAAATTCCCTGTGTTCTTACAGCAAGGGCCAGCAGTCTGTGGCAGTCTGTCCTGACAGGGGGCCCAGCTCAGACTGCACGAGACACCACAGCAGCAATGGTGTTCAGTGTTACAGCCCAGGGCACAGGCAGTCCAGGCAGAGGATTTCACATGTAATTTCTGGGATTATTTTGCAGTGCTGGCTTAGGGATTGCTTCTGTGTAACTTGGAAATCTCAGCTCACAGCTGAAGAAGGCAGTTACCTTTGGGCAGTGAGGATCCTAGGCCAGCCGTGCCTCATTCTTCTCCCTCCCCACTTCGACTGGGACTTCCTTCTCTAGCACCAACTTTTATTCCCAGTGATAGGCTTGCAGTTGCTGCAGCAGCTTTCACCATCCTCCCTTTGTCATGCTGGCAGTATCCTCTCATTCTGTACCCTCCTCAGCAGTGCAGGTGTCAGCCAGAGCTGCCTGTGCTGTGTCAGGTGGAAGCAGGGCATGGCTGAAGGTGCCCCCATGTCCTCTGGTGGGAAGGGCATATCCAGCTGGTGTGGGGTCTCCCATCTCCCCACCTGCTGAGGCACATGAAACACTCAGAGATGTGGCTCTGCAGGGCACAGGCAGCCAAGACAGTTCCTGTACCCTCCTGCTGCTCCTGCAGTCACACTGGCTGTGCTGCCTTCAGGGCTTCCCACACCACCTGCTCTGCCTGCAATTTCAGTCACCAATGTTTTAACATCTTTGGGTCAAGGGTTATACTGTGCAAGTTACCATATGTGTCAGACCACATTAGGGATTGCTTTGCATCCGTTTTCTCTAAGCTGTGTTTTTCCCCCTGAAAAATTCCAGAGTGAGGGCTGCAGTTAATCATTCTGAGTGCCACTTGGCACTTGGGAGCTCTGGAACATACCTGCCATGGCCTACCTATTGCACTGCTGGGGAGAGCAGAAATGAGGGACTAGGTCACTGACACTGTCGAGAGGAAAGCAGCAGTTCAAAGGCACAATTCAGCTGTTTGGCAGAACAGGCTCTGCTGTGCTGTTCTTTTATGCTCTGGCAGAACATTAGCCCTACGTACAACACCTGAGGCTGGGGGACGGAATGGAATGGAATGGAATGGAATGGAATGGAATGGAATGGAATGGAATGGAAGTGTGTGTTTTTGCCAAACGTAACTTTGTCAGCCTTCAAAAAATCACTGTCTTCAGAGAGCTCTGAATTCTGCCAAACCAGCAAGCTTGAGTTGGCTAGAAAACATACTGCCTGAGAAAATGGGATATTCCCTCTCAGGCTGATCTTATTTCCCCCATCTATATCGAACAATGGAAACATTCAGTGCAGAATTCTTCACCATGAAAGGCTGATGGAATAAGAAAGCATTGAGACTTTTTACTCATTTCCCTACCTGGAAGTTTTATGGGATAGTGCATGAGTTAAAGCTCCTCAGGCGCAGCTGTAGCTTGTACGCTGGTATTTACACAGGATTTTGTGCAACCATTTACTACAGCATTCAGTAAAGTAAGTCAGGTAAGCCCAATATCACATGGTACATGCAGCACCTCGGGGAATTTGTGTAGGATGCACAGTGACCTGCACCAGGAGAGCTGTGTGTGTGCTGGCTGATTTGGGAGTTTTCAATTGCGTGCTTTCACCCAGATTTTCCTTCAGCAGATCTTGTCTTTGTATTTAAAGTGCCTTAATTGCAGGAATGAGACTGGGAGAAGCAAGAGCTCTGGTCAGATCGACAATGGGCTCTGAAAGAGGCCCATAACTCCCCAGCTAACATTTCATTTCATGCCTCCTCTTGAAGGGCAGTCCTATGCTGATTCTATGAACAATGAGCTGGTTGCTGCCTCACACAAAGCAGTTCACCAGGAGACCTCCTGACACAGTAGGAATAACTCAGTGGAAAATGTATGGATATATGGTATTTCCTAATTAATATCATCAAGCAGCAGGAATCTTTTTCACCTTTAACTTGAAGTTTTATTTCTCTTGCCAAGAATTTTATCTCCAGAGTAGACAAATGTGAAGGCTGAAACAGTTTTCAGCCTGCAAGTCAAAGGGTACCAATATCAACAGCAGGAAACAAATAGACCCCAGAGAAGGACAGGGCTGGAGGAGCTGCAAGCCCAGGGCAGAGCTCTGACATTTGCTGCACTCTCAGAGCACTTCAGCCTCTCTGCCTCTGTTTGTAAAGAGCTTGGGCTGAAAGCTGCTGCCTGTGAATGCACACAGCAGCATCGCTAAAGATGTTCGAGACCATTGTGGTCAGCCCTTCTCTGAGAGCAGGGAAATACCCTGAGTGCTCCTTTCTTCTTCCCAGAGATGGTTACCATTTCACATAATGGCAAATAGCATCCTCTCTAAATAACAAAGGAAGTTCTGAATTATAAAGGACTCATACGGTATGTAACTGGTCATGGTGAGAATAACAGCTAATGTTTTCTTGTTCTGCACAAATCATTTTTAGTGCTTGGTATACAAAGTTCAGGCTTCAGGGAATGCCAGGTTCACAGTGCCCCCTCTAGCCATTAATACTTCCTTCCAAAATTTATTATTCTTTAATCTCTCCCATAACATATGAATTAGAGTCCCTGGTGGAAATTCCTCATTTTCCTGCATATATCATTTCAGTTTTTGAAATTCTACAGTACTGCCATATTGTAAGATTAATATACCACCCTTCTATTCCTTTGAGCAAGAACCGGAACTTCACATCACCAAAAACCCTTTTTTAACTCTTCTGAGTCAAATTTCCATTTTTATGGGGTTAGCAGTAAGTCTTTTGCTTTGGGGGACTGCTGCAATTTATGATTATGCTTTAAAGAAAAGTAAAGCTTGCCCTCCCCATAGGTACCCCCTGTTTTGTAAGTGAAGAAAGCAGGATATTGGGAGAGGAGCAAGAAAAATTCTGGAGCTTCAGAGGGCTTCCCTTAAGATTATTCATAAGCTGTCTGAGAAGGCAAAGCAGGGCACTGGAAAGGATTTTGTCAGTTGTTCCTTGCAAGGCAGTCTGAGCTAGCTGGATGCTTTTAAACTCTAAGCCAGTTCCTTTGGTGATCATCTGTTAGTGCTCTAAGAGAACCCTGTTAGTGCAAAACAATAGATAAAAAATAGTTTATGGTTATTTTCAAATGCTGAAATGTATCTACTTTGAAGTTACTCCTGGAAATGGAGTATCTTAAGTGCACAGCACTTCAGCTTGGCTTCTCTCTGGGTGCCTCTTTCAGGCTTTGTGGCTCTCTGTGCACTGACCAGCCAGGCAGGAATCAAAGGAATTAAACCTTAAGCAACACTTAGAGAAATGTGTGTGCAGTTAGTGGAGTCAGGCTCTTGTATTTCATAGTCACCAAATGGGTGGGGTAGAAAGTGCTCACTCCAGAAGGGGTGAGCCTGCAGTCACGACTGGGAGGGTGAAGTTGTCTCTCATCATTAATGTGAAGAGGTGTGAGGACATTGCTGACAGGTAAAGGAACACAGAACTGGAATGGTTTCCACTGTCCAAGCATGCAGCCCTTTCATAAGGATCCCTTTCATGAGCAGATGGTGCTCCCTGTAACAGCAGTGATGTGTTCTGCCCTCTGCTGCCATTCCAGCAGCTTGGTTTTTTAAGTATTAGCAGTCTTTTCATAATTCTCAAGTTACCTTTATTTGTTGTCAGGTTATAACAGTTTGTTCTTAAATCCTTTTGCTTAATTTATTCTTGTCTTGATGATTGTTTTGGTGGCAGCCATATTCTTCCTTAACTTTTTATTTTAGACTCAGCGAATGTTGCTGTTTCACAGAGGCAGACCCAAGTTCCTCCTTGTGTGCTTCAGGCTGACTGTAAGGAGCCAGCTCAGCTGTGGGTGTGCTGATCCATACTCAGAGAACAAGGTGGGACAGAGCACTGGGAGTCCCCCAGGCCACCCTCTGCCCCCAGAGCTGAGCTGCATCCCAGCCATGCTCCAGTCAGCTCTCAGTGCTCTTTGCTGCATCATCTGCTCAAGTGAGGCCCAAAGCCCCCCATTTCTTGTCAGGATTTTGGGTTTCTGTCCCAGCAGCATCTGCTGATAATGGAGCCTGTTCCATGTCCCAGATTTCCTTCTGCACAATGACCTCAACCACAGGCTGATCTCTTACTCAGAACCAGGCTGAAGCTGTTGCTCTGTTTGCTGTGCAAGCTGACTTTACAGTTACCCCAGGATGGAATATCCCTGTTGCCCAGGCATCCATCCAGCCTCTGCAGGGAGTGGATATGTGTGAACTGAACAGTGGTGTGAGTACTGCAGCTTGCACTAATGTGGCAATCTGTCTTCAAACCAAAGGCAGGAGAAGTCTCCTGGAAAGTGCCAGCTGGCTACTCCTGGTCCCTGTTGAAACAGATGAAAGATCTGCCTCTTTAGAACCTCCTAGTAAAGATTGTTTTCTGGAAGGAAGGTGGGGTAAGACATTGCTCTGAGGACTCACTTCCTCAGTGGGAGGCTGCACAGCAGAAAAAAATAACCTTCGAGTTCAGAAAACTCAGCTTGGAGAGACAGAAGGCAGTACAACCAATGACAATAAAAATATGAAATAAAATAATCTAATAATGAAATATTTCAAAATAAAACCCCCTTAATTAAGGCCTTTTCTTGTATGCAGGGGAGCTGCAGATCATTCATTGAAGGCATTGATAAAACAATTCAAGATCACTGTTGAGGCATTATAGAACTGAAAGAGATCTGCCTTGGATGGAATGTCATTTATATGTTTCATCAAATTTATTAGGTTTTTATGGGGCCAAGAGAGAGATTGCAATGTTGTCTCTTGGGTCAGATGAGATTATATGGCACTGTACTCTTAAGTATTATTATTACTCCCTGAACCATTGCAATGTGTATTTGGAGTCCTGCAGGAAAACAAACAGATAACTTGGAAACCTTCATCAGACAAAATCCAGTGGTTGTCAGACAGATCCTGACTGAGAACCACACGATTTTTCAATAACTGAGATTTGGGCAGCAGACAGAGCTGGGAACAGCCTTGCAGGGGACTGGTTCCAGTGCAGGGTAGGCTGGGTTTGTGTGAGATGGGGCAGAAGCTGAGCAGCCTTCCCAGTCAGACCTGCCCTTCTGTGGAGTGGAGGTTCTGATCGTGGTGGAGTCAGCCCCACTGCCTATTTGTGGTCTCTGCTGCCTCACCCCTTGGAGCTGTCAGCCCACACTGCTTGAGCAAACAGAGCAGCCTGTTCTGCTCCTTCCTTTCCCTGCTCAGCAGAGCTGTCAGCTCAGTTCCTCCACAGGATCTCACTGCCTCCCATGCTCCCACTCTGCAGGGAAGATTGTGGATCCATCCTTGTTCACCGCAGGTTCTCACATGGGAAAGAGCTGCCTCACTTTTCCCATTCTGCCTTCTCAGCTCACACCTTTTGGATCTTCATCACTGAATTTCCTGTCATCCAGATTTCCTCGGGGTCATTTATTATGGGTGGATGTGGCACAGAAGGACATGGCTTAGTGGCAGTGTTAGGTTTCCTGATGGACTCAATGTTAAAGGCCTTTTCCAACAGAAAAGTTTCTGTGATTTGTGCTGGTACATGTAGCAAGAAGATCCCAGTCACTATCCATAGACATTTCCCTAAGATTGCCATTTTCATGGAAATTAAGAGGGAAATGATTTTCCTTTCTATTTACTGCCAGTTTTTTAGTTTGCTAAATACTATTTGGGCATCCTTATAGCTAAAGATGCAAAATCTGTTTTCTGGAAAAGGAAATCCAGATAACATTTCTGTGTATTGGAGGAGGTGGATTTATTTCTAGGAAAGGAGAAAAATTAAATCTGGATCCTGAAAATACCAAGGTGGTAGAAATTAAAAAAAAATTTAAAAGAAGGTTTAAAAAAAAACTACGAAAATTTTGAAGAATTAAGTATTTCTTAAGACAGTTCCCTTTCTGCAGCTGAAACTGGAATAGATTGACAGCAGGAAACACTGTAGAATGTAAATAATACAAGTGCTCTGCCCCTCTTGTAAAAGCTGGGCTTCCCTGCTTGCTCCTAGAGACTCCCTGCGTGCCACCAGCTGATCCTGATCCCATGGGACTCCCACTCTGAGCAGGGACTTCACCTCGGAATGCCCACAAGCACTTGAGCAGTTCTGTGGTGCTGTGCACAACTGTGCCTTTGTGGGTGCATTTAATATGCACAAATAGGTGCTTTCATTTGGGTATTTGTTGCATGATTTTGAACTCCTTTTTTCGGCAATGTAGAATATAATGGGAGGTAACTGGAATTGTTTATAACCTTCAATGCCCAAAGCAGCTGAGACTCCCACGACTCAGATGAGTTTGTTAATTGTCAGTTTGCTTTAATGTAATGATTCAGAAAACTTAATCTGTTGTTGAAATATTTATTCTGCTGCTGTTATTCCATTACTCTTTATTTGTTTTTATTCATAAGAAACTACTCAAGGTTGAATAGATGTGTTTTGTATTTACATATATGTGCCTATATGGATTTATTTATACATATTTTTTAATTTATAGCTAAATAGATCAGCAGTGGTGAGCAATGACATTAATAAGGCCATCACAGAATAAAGTAGGCAGCTGGGAGCTCCCCCAGTCTTGTGTGCAAGTAGTCACACACAGGGCCAGGCCAGTCTGGAATTCTCACAGCAATTCTCACAGGGAGCAAGGGGAGTGCATTGCTGGAGTTCTTCTCTGGGTGTTTGGCAGTGCCAATGCTGCCACAAAGAGCAGCCTGGTTCTCTGCTAACTTGGTTTGGACACAGCTGATGTGTTTGTGAACAGTGCCCTGGTACAGACAGGTGGACAGGGCAGTAAATGTGTGCAGCCCTGAAGAAGCCTTGATTTGAGCCTTGTCTTTAAGACAAGAAAAATAGGTGAATTACTTTTCCAAGTGTTTCCTGCCTTTGATGCAAAGTGTGTTGGCATTTGGAGAGACTGTACTGGGAGCACCCAAGGCCCCTGTTGGTGGCTTTTGCCAGGTGACAAGGAGGGTGACCCTCCACAGCCAAAGTGCTGTGCTGTTTTCTTCATTTGTCTGCTTAAAACTGGACTCCAAGATGCTGAAAGTGCCCTACCAGAAGTGCAGCTACACGGGCATTGAAGGTTCCATGCCTGAACTGAACCTGTGTCTGAATGGCTGGCAGGCTTGGTGGCACTGAGGGTATCAATTATGCATGATTGAAATGAAGTGTATTTTAGTAGCAGATAGCTGAAAAGCCTTGCAATGTACTCCTAATTCAGCAGCATCGCCTTGAGCTACTCAGAGGCCTCTTTTTTAAACTCAGACATTAGCACAAGGCACACCTCTGACTGCAGGCATTTAAAGATCAACAAGAGCTGAGAAAAGCTTTTAAGATCCAATGAAACCCGGAAAACAACCATGTTGCCTTTCAGTGTCAGGTTAGATTGCCTTCTTATGAGTGCAGCTATTTCAGGTACAGAGTGCTTGGTGGTTTGGGTCTTGTTGTGTGAGGAGAGTGTTCCCCAGAAAACATCTGTTTCTTTCACCTGCAAACCGCAGAGTACTGTGAGGAGGCAGGACTGCAGCCACAGAGACCCAGGGGGATGAAGGAAATCTGGCTCAAAGGGATGAGCATGGGTTTCTGAAACATGGTATCAAAAAGAGCACTTAAAAGGAGAGAATGCTTTTAGAGCACAGATACACCGCAAATTAGGCAGGTTAGGTTGCTTGGAAGCCTGACATTCCCCGATACTGTTTCTTAGCAGCAATGTTTGCTTTCTGCTCAGAACAAGAGAAGTTTCTTTTCTTTTTCCACGACGGTGAAATATTCTGCTTTTCCATAACAGTAAATCCCCCCATCATCTGCAGCATCTAAAATCTGTCCATGCAGTAGATCTGCTGCTTTACCTTCTGTGGTCACATCTTCATTTTTAACTTGCTGTTGTTGAAGTTCAGGTGTAGCTCTTGCACATGTACTACAAGTTTAGTACTACACCCTTGATTAGTAAAACTCATTATAGTAGGTTTTAAGCCAGCAAATAATGTAATGTTAACATTATGGTGTATATTTATATTCATGTGTTATATACACCAAAATAACTCTTCATTCATTGGAAATGGAAAAGAAAAGACATTATCTTAGAAGGTGGGTGGGGAATTACACATTAAAATCATACATGCTGCCTCCCTTTCTTCTGTGGGGAAGGAGGTGACTTGGGGATGTCAGTGCACAGCAGCAGTGGCTCTGTCTGTGCTGCTGCCCTTGGTTCAGCCTGTCATGGTAAATACCAGGTTTGTCTGTGTGCCCTGGGTGGGAGGGGAGAGCCCTGCTGACCAGGGAAAGGCCAGGGTTATGTTTGTCTGTACAGCAGCAAGGGGAACTGGCCAGCCCCATGTCAGCCTCTGGGAAGATGACAGAGCACCTTTCCTTTGGAGCCCAAAGTGCCTCATTTCCAAGCTGGGGCTGTAAAGGACTGTGACAAAGGATAATCCAGTTCCTGGCCTGGCTGCAGCCACAGCCTGGATGAGACTGTAATGCATTCAGGCCTTGTGGCCTAAAAATCAGAGCAGGTGGTTCTGGGCATGCAGGGAGAGGAAAGCCTTCTACGGGGTGGGATTCAGCCATTTAATGAAATAAATGGTCTTCTAAGGGCTGTCTTTCTGTTTTTGCAGAGGATGACATGAATAATTACATCAGCCGATACTACAACGAGCCCAGCAGTGGTGAGTGTTGCTTGAAAACACAAACATGAGCAGTGTTTTTGCATTGCATTGTGTGCTGTAAACTAGGTGAGACTGAGCAGTGTCCTGGAAATGAAACCCACCACAGAGTCTCCTGGTTTGGCCCAGGGAAGCATGTGCCAACAGTTATTCTCTGAAAGTTGAAGGGCCCCAAGTTTGCTCTTGCTGATGGCACTTGGGATAGTGTGGAGATCTAGGAGGAGTTAATTCCCTGTAGCTGGGTTGCTCAGCTCACAGAGCAGTTCAAATGGATCTGAGAATGAACAGTAGGGACAAAATAAATGAAGAGAAAAGAAGTGGGGAAGCAGCTTAGCCCAGCACCACGCTATGAACCTTTCAGAAAGGTTAAACTGAATGGTGGGAAACCTCAGCGGCGGGGCCGGGCCTGAGAGCAGCCTTCAAATGGATGTTCCTGGCAGGCATCCTGCTGGCACGGGGGGCTCCTGCCCATGGTGGGGGCTCAGCCCAGCCCAGCCCAGCCAGGGCTGGCTGAGCTCTGGCTGCTGGCACAGCAGGGCCAGGGGAGGCTGTGCGAGGCAGGCTCTGACAGGTGGGGGTGTGCACACCCCCTTATGTATATAACATTCTGTATATATATTTTTAAAAGTGTGTGTTTAAATACAATGTGTTATAAATGTGTATCCCCACACATAAATCCCCACATATATATAAAGGGTTATAGGAAAAAAACCCGTGTGTGTGCCTGCAAATACATGTACATAGAATATACACTATATATATGAACATATATATGCATTTATGTGTATATCTATGTATATTACATGCTTTATCCCTACATATAGTATGCATACACAGTGAAATATAGGCATATATAGATACATTTATCTATATAAGAATGTGTCATATATATAAAATATGGATATAAATCTATAGTGTATTCTGTATATCCCCCATATATACACACAAACCCAGGTACACATACATATATAAAGATGTAAGTAAACACACATGTGTTTGTAAATGTATGTATATATTGTATCATATATGTCTCTCCAAACATACACACATCCCTGTGTGGGTGTTATGTGAACAGATTTATTCACATACTATGGTATGTGTGATTTTGTGTATACATATAGATACATCTTTAGATAAATATAAAGACGTGTGAAAGGCTTTGTCTGTGTACATACCTAAATATTTTATTAGAATGCATATATTAAATATATAAAATACATAAAGGAGTGTGAGAGATGGTCAGAATATATGTGTATATGTTATAGAAATACATGTGTATATATTACAGGAATGAAAATATGTATCTCTGAATATTTAGAATCCTGTATATGCATCCACACACGTGGAAATAGATTTCTATGTAGCTGAAGTTACATAAACACTACACAGAAGGGGGTGTGAGTGTCTGGTTGTAAATCCAGCTGGCATCCAGCGGGATCCAGGCAGGCTGGACAGGGGAGCTCCTGAATCCTCCCGGTGTTCAGCAGAGCCAAGGGAAGGTCCTGGTCCTGTGTCCGGGGATGGAGAGCAGCCCTGAGGACAAGGACCTGGAGCTGCCGTGCCCCATCCCCCGCTCAGGGCAGCCCCACCTGCAGAGCTGCCCCAGCTGCGGGCCCTGCAGGAGCAGCAGGACAGCAAGACCTGCAGGAGCAGCAGGATCAGCAGGAGTGAAGCTGCTGCAGCGAGTCCAGAGGAGGCGCCGGAGCTGCCCAGGGCCGGAGCTGCTCTGCCCTGGGGCCGGGCTGGGAGCTCTGGCGGGAGGCCCTGGCACAGCCGGCCCGGAGGGGCCAGGGCTGACCCACCCCTGGCACTGCCCAAGGTTGGGCTGGACGGGGCTGTGCACCCTGATCCAGTGGAACTGGATGGGCTCGAAGGTCCCTCCCAACCCCATGTGGGCGTTGTATCATGGGGAGATACATGTGCTTGCTAAAGACAGCTTCTGTGTATCTGTTTATAGATCAGGATATGTGTATCTGAATATAGCTACAGTATGTTCCTGTATATATACAGATCTGTAAAGGCATTTGTACATGTTTGTGTCTATACATTTCTATTTTATATGCATTATAAAATACATGTGTGTGCATGTATAGCTGTAATGTATTGTGTATCTATAGCTGTATCCATGCATGGAGAGATACATACTTAGATATGGCTATGTATATATACATAGTCTGTATAAAGATACATTAAGTGGGGCATATATGTGTGAGAGAAACTGTATATTCATATTTCTTAGGTAATATAAATCAAGGGGGTGTGAATAGCTATGTACATACATTTTTAATATGTATCATATGTATGACATATAACATGGATCCATCTCTGTGTGTATCATGTATAGGTATTATATGATAAATTATATCCCTATATACAAATTCCCCACATAGACACATACAGAAAAAAGTGTGTCTATATATTTTATTTTAATACAATTATATATATTTTAGAAGTGTCTATAAGACTGTCTGTATATACATCTCTTTTTAATCTGTTTTATGCATGTTGTCATGGGTACATTTTATATATAAAATATATACTTGTTT
>VZTZ01020211.1:494047-535307 GCA_013400955.1 Drymodes brunneopygia | reverse complement strand
ATGTACTACAGTGTGTGTGTCTCCAGTGGCTTTGTGCACACAGCTATAGGTCCAGCCTGTTACACATGAACTCTCTGCAGCCGCTCCCCGCAGGGCTCTCAGCCTGCTCTGTGCTCTGTCCCTGCAGACAGCGGAGTGCCGGAGGCCGCCATCTGCGTGGTGACCACGGCCGCCATCGACGTGCACCGGCCCAACATCTCCTCGGAGCTGTTCACGGTGGAGGTGCCGCTGCGCCTGGGCAGCACCGGGACCTCCGCCAGCCTCACGTCGGGCAGCGCGTCCCGGTCCACGGTCAGCTCGGGCACGCGGGGCTGCAGCGAGAGCAGCCAGACGCTGGGCTCGTCCCCGGACTGCAGCACGGCCTGCGAGGAGCCGCCCGAGGCGGGGACAGGAACGCGGCCCGAGCTGGGGCCCGCCCGGCAGCGCGTGGCCCAGGCCGTGGTGCAGGAGCTGCTCTCGTCGCTGTCGGAGGAGGCGTGCTTAGCGCAGAAGGGGCTGGATCCTGTCAACCTGAAGCTGCCCAGCCCGGCGGGCTCGGTGGTGGCCAGCCCCGACCTGGGCCACCGGCTCAGTGTCTACAACCACAGGAACCAGGAGAGCCTTGATGTCTTCCAGCTTAAGCCACTCCTCGACTGTCCCCAGGGTGCCCCAGTGATTGAGGAGAAGTACGGGGCGCTGGGGCCCCCCGAGCCACGGCTGGGCAGGGTTCCTGAGGCATAGGACCAGCCGAGGGAATGGGGACTCCTGTGGGGACACACTCACTGTGCTGGCCCACGAGGCTGCCACAGGTGAGGTGGCAGTGCTGAAGGCAACCTGTGGCATCTCCTGCAATGGCCACAAACCAGGGCAAGGCCAGTGTTGCCTCTGCTCACCAGTGTCTGTGGCACGAGACCTACCTGCCTTGCCACCAGCTCTGGGCCAACTGGGACCTGCGGTGGCCACCTGGGAACAATGGACCTTTCAGCAGGCTTAGGCCAGTATGGACCCACAGTGCCTGGAGGGACAAATGGACTGTGCCGGGAACACCACGGAACTTCCAGCAGTCCAGGGCCAGCACAGCCCCATAGTGCCCTTGGGCAGGACAGAGCTGCTGGACAGCTTAGGCCCAGCCTGGCTCCCCAGTCAGACCCCCCCAGCCTGACCCTGCCCAGGGGCTGAGCATGGCTGGGAGGGGTGTGGAGATGGGAATAAACACTGACAAACACATTCTGCCTCCTGCCTTGTATTGCTCTTGCTGCCTTCTCTCTTACCTGCTTTCCCTGTCTTGCTTTCCCCCACCCCACCACTCCATGTGCCATGCAATTGACCACCAAAAAAAATCACCACAAAAACATAAAAACCATCCCAACACCACAGTGACCGACCCCACCTCTTTCCAGTACAATCCTTTATTTGCCCTTACTCCACAGCGCCAGGTCCTGTCACCAGCACTCACTTCTTCTTCAAGAGTTCCGTCATCTCTGGCACCGCCTGCAAACACCAATGCTGGGGTAGTGCATGCTCCCCTCTGACCCCTCAAACTCATCCTGTGCAGCTCCCAGCCCTGCAATTACACTGCCCACCCTCCCATCCAGCACACCACTCCAGGGGCTGTGGGTCACCCCAGCTGACAGCACTCCCCACTTCTCTCCTGCTGAATAAAGCCTCTTAATTATTTAACAGAGCTACATTTCCATTAGGTGGAAATAATGCATTCGTACAAAATTTATTAAGGAAATTGTCTACATGGTGTTTCTTCAGAATGTGACTTTGTCTCTGGCTTACAAAGAGGCCCATGTTCACCACGGAGCCAGCGGGCATTATTTCAGGAATGGCATTAAGTGCTGGCAGAGTTTCTGCCCGTGCCTCCTCAGAGCCACGACACTGCCACCACTCACACGTGTGGCCGCACACAGGCAGTGACACAGGCACTGTGACAGGGCTGGCTCCAGAGGGAGCTGCAAGCTCCTCCTGGGCATCAGTCAGTGAGGCAGCAAGCCCAGGCACAAATAATCACACCTCCTGCCAACTCTCCACTTCCAAACTTTATGAAGCTTGAAAATACACGCAAGCATCTTTGTGCGGTTATTTACAAAATGGTTCAACCTCAGGAAACCAGAATTGAGACAAGCTGGCTGTGACACCCCCCTCCCCCAACACAACCTACTTGCAGGGATTCAATTTTAAGCATGCAAATCATGACATCAGAAAGCAAAATTTTAAACAACAACCCAAAGCAAACACCCTTGCACAGACATCATTAACACTCATATTACATAAGCTCCTGTCAGCTCTCCCAGAGTTAACCTGCACATGAAGTTTAGCCTTACCTTAAATAAGTCTGCTACCAGTCCATAGTCTGCCACTTGGAAAATCGGAGCTTCTGGGTCCTTGTTAATAGCAACAATGGTCTGCAAGCAAAGTTAAAGCACCATATGAATCTAGGTATTGATCATCCTCTGGGGCTGGATTACAGTGCCAGGTCTTAGCCAGGAAATGGGCTATATTCTCGCCAAGCCCCCAAAAGAGGAAGATGCATATCTTCTGGGCATTTAATATTTTTCCATCTCAAAAACAAACACCTCCCTCCCTCCCCATATACCACAATCCTCCTGAAAGAAAAAAACAACAAAACCCTCCCTTCCCTGCTCATCATACACATCTCTTCTATCCTTCCCCGCTGAAAAGCCTAGAAAAAAATTACTTCAAAGGATTATCTGCACCTTCTAAGCGGCACCACTGCAGAACTAACCTGGAGGCAGCAGTTAAACAAGCACAATAAAGCCCCTCCCAAAGGCCTCTCTACTTACAATGGGACAGAGCATTTCGTTCATCAGACAGTAAAAAACAGCTCAACAAATCCCAGCACAATGATCCAGAAAATGTCTTGGTTTAAACTCTGCCATCCAGGTAAATCATCCTTAACTGCTTGTGACAGCTTCCAGCCAAATAAGTGTGGGTGGGTGTCCTCATCAAAATCTGCAACAGGATGGGGAGCACTCCATAGAGGAAGGGAAAAGAATCCTAAAGCAAAGCCAGCAGCTCGCAGAAGGAGCCTTCCACCAAGGCAGGGGCCCAGGGCACAGCACTGGGGCAGTGCCTGCCACACCCAGGGAGCGACTCCATGTGTGTTTTACTCCCTCCACTCAAAGTGGGGTTTTACTGCCTCCAACAAAATTTATGGCTCAGTAAGGGTGGGCCTAGTGGCAGTAACTCAAAGAGAAAAGTTTACAAATCCTGCGGGTTTAGGCCCCCAGAAATATTATTTCTTGGTACACCATTTGTCCCCTCAGAGTCCCTGTAAAGGATGCCATCACACATGCAAGCAGGCTGTGCCCACAGCAGAGCACTGCCCCTGCCCTCTGGCCAGCTCAGAGCCAAGGACCTGCAAGTGCTGCAGCAATGCTACCCTAGAAATGTTCACCCCAGAGCTTTATTGGTTTTATTTCAGTTACCCCTCCCTGCAAATGCAAGCCTCCCCTGACAAGCTGCAGTGCAGGAAGCAAATGCAGGCTGTGATCCCTGAGGATATTGGCCCAGTAAAGACTTTCTCTGACCCCACTGAGGCCCTGCCATGCCTTGCAGAACCATCCACAGGGGCTGATGCTGAGGCCCAGCCAAGGCCAGCAGTCAGTGACACCACAGGGGTCTGCCAGCTCTGTCCTTAGCACAAAAATAATTACCACCAATTGCTTGCAAACCTGTCTGAAGCTTTGGTTTGGCAGCCTAGTCCTTCCTCTGCCTCCTTTAGCTGAAGTAACTTCAGTAAGATTTGGTTCCCTACCTCATTGCTGACTCAGGTAAGCAGCAAAAGCATCACCTTGCTCACAACAGAACTTGGTGAGTTAAATATCTGAGTAAGAAAAGATAGGGGAACTCCCATGAGGGAATTAGAAAGAAAGAAAGAAAGCAACAGCAATTCTCCAGGTCTCCTCAAAAGCCACGTTTTCTACCTGGCTGTAAAAGAACAAATAAATTATACATTTCACTTGGTAAAAAGCCTTTGACTGCTCTGGAAAACATATTCTGAAGTGTACAAGTTCACAATGCCAGATAATTCAGAGTGCTGAGGGAGGACAGGGGACACTCCAGAGAGCTCCCATGGCTGCATAATTCTTTTGTTTGGGAAAACTAGATCTTTTCCATAATTACCCCACCTAAATGCTTTAGCTAAAAAGGAAGGCAGAACACATTTCAAATACCAATAACTAAATCTGAATGAATCTGAACAGACACATTAGCTTACACTAAAAAAACTGTGAGATATGGGAGAAATGGAGGGGTTAAATATGCATCTCATATCAACAAATTTCATCTGTCCTCATTTCTTATAGCAGAATATCTCAAAATATCAAACATGCCACTGGAAAAGCCACAAAAGCAGAGGGTTTGCTATTACAGTACAGGATAATATCTCTGCTCAATATTTTTGTATCAAAGGAAATTCTGGCACTTCAAGTCGGAGGTTCCCAGTGCTGGTAGTCTTACCTGAGATAAGGCAGCAGATAAACACGAAGAGGGTCATATCAAGTCTTATGCAGCTTCCAGTATCCAGTTCCCAGTGAGTGGCTGCTGCTCATCCCTCCTGCCCATCTCCTCACTCACCCAAGGGCACAGCTGGAGACTGAACTCCTCCAGACAAAGCCACTTGTGCCCCTGTGGCCCAGCAGTGCCAGAGGAAGTGGCCATGGCAGCAGTGCTGTGCCTGGACTGTCCCTCTGCTGCACTGTGGCAATGCTGTTCCCCTAAAGCCCTTGGGAATACACTGCCACAATTCCCACTGCTCAAGAGTGACCTTCACCCCTGCCCATCATTCACCCTTAACTTTGAATTTTGGTTCTTATTTCTCTACTGCATCAACTAATGCTAACACCACTCGAGTCCCTGCTTTTAGAAAGCTTATAATTTTCCCCCCAAAATATTTAAATAATACATGAGAAAAAAAATGGTAAGAAAGGAGAGATCATCCTACCACACAGTGTTGATTGTGAGGACAATTACCAGTCACAAACTCACTGGTCTGTCATTGGTTAAACACAAGAAACTACCTGCAAAGTTTTGCAACCTTTTTTTTTCAGCTTTATAAACTATTCAAAGTTGTGGCTTGGTTAAGTTCATTCCTTGAAAATAGAAAAAAAAATACATATCCTTTTTAAAAAATTACTGTGGGAGGCAGGACCTCCAGTTTTTGATGTCTGGCATTTGACATTATCAGTCAGCAGGTAACTCTGCTCCTCTTTCCAAACACTGCACTGTGGGCCAAACTGGCAATTCCAATTTTGGATTATTTGCTTTGGCAACTAACGAGTTAAACCTTTTAAAGTTTTACTGCCGTTTTATAGCAGGTTTCCATTTGAATAGCTAAATGCAGGAATGTCAGAGACATCTTTTACTTTATGGAATAGTAAGTTCATAATTCAAATTGCGCATTGTTATGCATGAATTAATATGTCATAGTCTGGAATAAAGGCAAATGGAACTATTGTATAGAATTCAGGCATATGTGCTTTGGGTTAGGGTTTTTTAAACAAAGTCAAATAGCTGCTTCCACTGATCACTTTGGGTTGTAGTGTAAAGGTTTTTCTACTGTGTGGGATGTTTTGCCACAGTATCATTTTTTTTGTCAAATAGTGTTTTAAAGCAGCAGGAAATAGGAAAACCATCTAAAGCACTGATGCAAAAGCAAGGGAGTCAACTTAATTTCCTTCCTCAAAACTCTTTTCTAGTACATCCACCTTCACATACCTTGCTGTCTTTCATTCCAGCCAGGTGTTGGATTGCTCCAGATATTCCCACAGCAATATAAAGTTCCTAGAAAAAAACGAGACATTTTTGGTCTGCCCACCACGGTCTCAGTAAGCTCTCACAAACCTTAATCCAAATCAATTACATGCAGCAGTTTCTACATGACAGTAGTTTCCAATACTAAAGGCAGCTGAGGATTGGTTCCCTTCCCCACCTGGGGATGCAATGTGACTGGAAAAGGAGAATCCCAAAGGAGCATCTTGCAAAGACAGATTAGGGAAAAAAAAAATTAAGTCTGAATCAAAAACATACAACACTGCTCAGCTAAAGGACAGGGCAATCCGTGTTATCCTGCCCATGGAGATTCCCAGTGCAAATATTAAGCAAGCTAACCTAGAGGTGGATACTGCAGTTGCCCGAAGAACAAACCAAGGCTTTTATTCGAAGCCCCTCAGAGCCTTTAACTAAGACAGGATGCATAAAGCTGAAATTCAACTGTTAAGCCTTTGAAAGGTTCCCTACAGAGCAGGATAAACCTCTGAGGTACCCAAGTGGGCTGGTGCACTGCACAGCTGCAGTCTGTGTCCCCTACCCCAGCCCTCCATGTCCCCATGGCCTGAAGCTTTCCCACTCCCTGGTACACCAGATACACCAACAGCTTTACACTTTGGGGCTCCCAGTTTCACATCTCCAAAGAGTCTTACATTCAAAAGAGATGAAAATTTATAGGTAAATAGATCTGTATCAGCTGTTTTATTCACAGCTGAGAAGTGTTACTTCTCGTTGGGCTGTAAGTCATCCATTCTATCACCTACACAAAACCAAGGGTATTTCAGCTCCCTGAGAGTTTTTCCAGCACCACAAGTCCAAGCAGCAGTCAGAGCCGTACTCTTTAGCTAACTAATATTACAGAAAAAAACTAAAGAAAGTACTTTTCACCAAGTCATTAAATAATAGAAAATTAACACATAAATTTAGCTAGGGGCTCATCTGTCAAAAGCAGTCAATGGTGGTACTTCACACGTGCTTAGAAAAGGCACAACCTCAAATACTAACAGAATTTCTCTTTTAAAAATACCAAGGGTACTCCATATCTAAGAAAGCATAAAACTGATTTAATTCAATAAATAATTTTGGGGGGCCAGGGAGGGTAAGAGGGTCAAAACCAATCTTACCACTGTGCAGCTGAAACTGCCTTACAGTTAAGTGGCTTTTAGCAAGCCCAGCTGAAGGACATGCACACACCTGCAGAGGAGAGTGGCAAATGAAGGTGTTCAAACACAGACCCACAGAGGCTTCTGCCATATAGGCCTCAGAGCCATTACATCAAATAAAGAAAAAAAGAAGATTGTTTTCTGATGTTTCTACAGCTACAGATTCTGCTCATTATATTGGTTTTTTTAATAGGAATAGCCAAATGAAATTTATTAAGTTTTTCTATATTTTTATACAAAAACTCTCTCCTGTAAAAACTGAAGGGGAGGGGAAATAAATCAGGAGCAAAGTATTTCCTATCAAAAAGGCTTCCTTTGAAATTGAAACACAGAATCTAGTCTATGTACTTCCACAAAACCACACAGCTGGTGAACACACTCAGAAACTCCTTGGCCTCAGTAGGCTTTTACCAAGTGGATTACTATTGGAGGTCAATCCATTTTAACCACAGCTGCAATGTAACATAATATATTCACATTAGAACTCATGGTAAGAATGCAATATTTTAATTATACCAAATAAAAGAACAGATGTTACAGGAGAAATTATTCTAACATCAAGCTGTCTTTTTAAAAGCTCTTTTTAAAGACACATTACTGTAATTTGATTTTTTTAGAGCAATTCATTAAGTGCCAGTCATCCAGACTACCAGATACTCTTATCAGTCTGCCTAACATTGTGAAGTCCAATCTTTGGAAAGAATCCAGCTAACCAGGAGCCAGATGCCTATGAATATATTCTATTAAAATATCTAGGAAAGACAAGGATGTTTCATTACAAGAACATTTGTAAATCACCAGGCTTGTCTAAAAGCATTTATTATGCATCTAGGCCATGGCCTAGTAGGTTATGTGCTTTTGGCTCCCAGGATCAGACAACTGGTGCTGTCAGTCGGCCCTAACCCTGAGAGGAGATCACCTCAGCAATGTTTTCATGCAGAGAACACACAGGACAGCAGCGTTCTTATCAACAGTTCTGTGCTGGAAAAGAGACTTGACTGCTTACATATTAGTTTTAATCTATTCTGCAGTTCAGTAGGAGGGACTGAAAGAACCCACAATGTCTAAATGATAAAGCTTCAGGACTGTTCACTGCTGCTATCCATGGAGAGAATTCAAGTGGTCATCCAGAGAAGATAGAAAGCATTGAGAAATTCAAATCCTTATTTATTTTCCGAGTAGTAACCTTCCTTTTGAATGTTTTTCCTGAAATCACTAACTTCTATCAGGCCTTTTGCTGAGTCCTGTCATTGCTGTGTCAGAGTTCAAAGCCCCAGGTCAGGACTGTAACCCCAAGCTCCGTGAAGCAGGTGAGGGAGGGAAGCAGAAAGCAGATGGGAACCCCAGGGCAGAGTCCATTCCAGTGTGTGCTGGGC
The DNA here is from genome assembly GCA_013400955.1 of Drymodes brunneopygia. Taxonomy (NCBI): domain Eukaryota; kingdom Metazoa; phylum Chordata; class Aves; order Passeriformes; family Petroicidae; genus Drymodes; species Drymodes brunneopygia. The sequence goes on along the minus strand of VZTZ01020211.1, from coordinate 526,993 downwards.
TGTGGCAGCACAGAGCAACCCAGAGCTCTGCATGGAACTCTGGGTCCTTCAGAGCTCATCTGGGCAGGAGAGCCTCAGCAAGGCACAGAACAGATGAACCAGAGTTTGGGTCGCACCTCTCAGGGGCCAGACATGGCTTTACACCAAGTTCCAGCTTTTTGGAACCCTGGAAGTTGCACTAATTACTGCTGTCAGGCAGTTGATCCACAGCCCACAATTACAGGCACTTACAGCAAAGTCCAGGACATGGAGCAGCATTTATCAACTCCCTAGTGCTGGGCACAGGCAGATTTTCACTGGAGGGCTGCTGCCAGCACTGTGCCACACGAGAGTGGGCAACAAAACAGCACATACACATTCCAGGCCAGAGGGTTCACAGCACTGTGAACAAATGAAGTGCCAAAAGCAACTCAAGTTAAGGAAGTGAAAGTTTTGCTGGTATAAGAACATGACATCAGGTTAGAAAATTATCCTGGCTCTCAGTAACTTCATTTCACACAGGAAATACTGTACAAACATCACAGTCATGCAACAAATATTTTTATGAAGTTGCTGGCAGACATCAGCACAGGGAAAGGATACCAGAGAAGAGAGCTGATGGCAAGGAAGAGCAGGATGGAGGGAACACATGCACAGGACACTGAATGCACCAAACAGCTAAGAGTGTGCAAAGCAGAGGACAAGGAGGCACCGTGAGGAAGTGCCAAGACTCCAGATGTGCTGCTGCTGGAAGGGCTCAGTACAACCATAGTGGGCAGATGTGAAGGGGGGCACCAGCACCCACGAGGCTTCTCACAAGGGCTACAGCAGCAGCCCAGGGTGACTCTGCCAGCAAACTGGCAAAAAAGCCAAGAGGGCTTTCATTTGTCCTGCCACACAACGTCCTGCACAACTCTGGGGCAGACAGGACCCTGACAGAGACCTCCAGGTTTATAAGCACAGATTTGCATCACAACCACCCTAAAAAATCCCCACAACTCCAACTCCCAAATTTATCCTATTCAAAGTCAAGATTCCAAATTTAAAATCCACCTTCTCAGTTGCTAGTTAAAGTATTCATCTAAACTTATATTTTTCCAACAAAAATGACCATGGTATATCTTACAGAGTCATTACAAGCTAATCATTAAAATGAAAAAAAGAATCCTCCTTAGCCATTCCCTAAACTCTTTCTGCTTCAGACATACCCAACTTATATACTGGCAGATTTCACATGCACAGATCTGCACATGTGGCTCCAGAAACCATACAGCCAGTTACCTGCTGTTTGGATAAATGCACAGGAGTGCTGCATATGGGTAATTGCAATTACCAATAGACCAATGCAGTTTTTTTCCTGTGCATAGAGACTCTTGTAATTATTTACAGAATGATCTGTGGCATATGGTATTACTTCACTTATACTTATGAGAATATTTAAATATGCTTTAGGGTGCCATGGGGCAGTTAAGGGACATTTGCTTAAGAGTACTACAGGAACAGTTTTTATTTCAACTCCCAGAGCCTCTGAATGGTGATGTGACAGAGCACAGGGCAGCCACAGGTGCCCCACAAGATGAGGTAGCTCCTTTGCAAGCATGTTATCAGCTGCTATTGATTTTTATGACAATTTTTGAATTATGCGGAAAACCTCCAATGCACATCAATTTATCATCCTACCAATGGCATGCTTTTAAACAGGCCAGTTTAATAAACCCCTCTGGCACACACACTATTTTTAAAGGCAGCTCAGATGTTATATTTTCTTTGCAAGAGTGAAAGGAAAATGAAATTAGAAAGAAATCTTTGTGATCAAAATTGCTTTGTACAAGAGATTCCTTCCAATTACAAGCTATTAACCCAATAAAATATTTTCTGGCTTGACAGCAGTTCATCTCTATTACACTGTATATCACCCACTTCTCCAGTATGTGATGCTTTGATGCAGCTGAGCACATTCCATTCAAGAAGCACACACCACTAAACTAGAGCCCAACTACAGTTTCTTTTTCTTTTTAAGAACCTTTGATCAGCCAACCTGTGTAATTACTCTTAAGCGTGGTTAGGGTATCTGCTGGAGTGCAGGGCCATACAGCAATTTTTTTTCCCCTTCTCTCCAGGGAAAAGCACATCAATTGCTTTCAGCTAAATGCACTCACATATGAATATTTTAGTACAATTTAATGTTTCTGCACCAACCCCAAAGGAGCAGAGCATCAATTTGTGAACATAGTTTTCTTGGAGTTAAAAGCTACACTGGATAATGCAGGATGAAAGGGGCTGTCAATCCTTAGCTTTTTAGCAAGTCAGAGAAAGGCAGTCTGTAAATTCAGTCCCAGCTGCATACAAACAGCTCTCTAAAGTTTGCCACCATAAAGCTACTTTTCAACAATCATGAATTATCAGAGGAGATATTCCAAAAACAATTTCCCGAGCACAGTTGATTTTCCCAATGCTATTCCCATCTGCTATGTACCTAAGAGCCCCAACCATTTATACCATGCAAAGTGCACCTGCTGGGCTGTTCATAACACCCACAAACCCCACATACAAATAACACATTCCTACAAAGCAGTGAGCTGGACACAGCAGAAATTATGCACTGTGCTTTTGAAGAAAGAAACTTTGGTATCTCTATATTCCCTTGTATGTGTAACAAATGAGGAATTAAAGATCTTGTCATTGATAAGCAGAGTAGAACATTTTTAAGTACAATCCAGACAAGAGGAGTGGCAATTCTCATGATGCTAAGGGAAGTAATTATTTGTTCTGTTTTTAGTCATTTTAGGTAAGAGCCAGAGAACAAAAATACTAGAATAAAAGATGCATCTTTTCACTTTCCTTATGCTTCCCCACAAGACAGTGAAGGGAAACAGCACATAAGCTAATCTGAACAAGCACAGGATCCCTAAGAAAGCGATAGGAAGTAACACTCAAGGACAGTTAGCATCCACTTAGTACAAAGAAATACAAAATACAGGAATTATGTCATTCATGTGATACTGTGCCTCTCCCTTCCTGCTACTCCCAAAGCAAGAGGACAACTGCTAAGTGCTAAAAAGCCACTCACTGCAGTGAAAGGGATGCCCAGTAAAATACTGGGGCACAGAGAGGCTCAAAAAGGATCCCATCCTCTTGTAGAAGAGGGGCAGCAACAAGAATTCCGCAGTTCTTCCACAGCTTTGGTGCCTTTCAAGTGAACCAACACCTCACTCTCCAGTGTCTCAGCTGAAGCTGCACCTCTAACATGCCTCTTTTCCTCTCATTATTACTGTCAATTCCAGTTGTAAATCTGCCTCCCTTTTGAAGTTCCTTCAATTTGTTACAGCCAGAGAGACCCTCTAGGCATGAAACTAAAGCAGTGAAGCCAAGCAATTTCCTCCTAGCCATCATATCAGAACTATACTGAATTCCCCTCTGCCTTGCCCACCCGAGGTTTCTCAGCACATGCACCTGCCTTCTGTGCAATCATATCACATTTCTAGCACAACCATTTAATCCGGTGTCAATTATTACTACATCACATATTTCCTAACTTGTGCCTTCCTGAGTTTTCCACCTCAATTTCTTGTCATCTGTTAGTGATTTGTACCCAATGTTGAAAATAACAAGACAGCAGCAACTGAACATCTTAAAATGAAAAATAAAATTTAAAAAAAAGAAAATTGTTTTGCCAGCTAGGAAATCCTACAGCAAAAACTAAGGCAGTTCTAGAGTTAGACCCTGAAAGAGCACTAATTTTAGAAGAGTGAACATTTAAACTCTGAGGAGATTAAACTAGAAGGACACCTTTCAGGCAGCAGCTGATCCTTCACAAGGTCAGAAGGTAACAATATACACACAACTTGCCAAACAAAGCACCTCTCAGTATCGTTGACATTTTGGCTCTTTTCTGGGAACAAGAAGTTGAGTGTGAGATAACCCAGTACAACTCCACCTTCCTTCAAAACCAGAGGGAAGGATATAATTAATCAGAATAGGATGCAAGGGAAAACCTGAGAAGCCATGGGAACAGCTTGGGCATTCAAAGACAGCTGCCTAGTGGCTCTGCAGAGTAGGACTTCCCACCTGGATCATGGATGCTGCTCCAGAAGGAAGAGTCCAGGTCCCCACAGCCCCTAGCAGCCCTGGGAATGCATCTTCCATAGCCCAGCCGGCTCAGTGGCGTTGGACCCCCATCAGTGACCATCAGTCCCCCCCACACCTCCTCCTCGCCAGCCTGCACTGCAGAGGTCACAGCTCAGCAATACCAGAGCCCAGCAAAGGTTCACAGCAGTTGCTTTCCTTTTCTCAAGCCAGAGTTTCTTTTTTGTTTGAATATCAGACAAATTGCACAAGTTCCTGAGAAAGATTACATACAGTTTGCATGTTAGCAATGCTGCTAATTATTGCATTGGGTAAGGAAAGGTAATACTGAACTAATAAACTAAGCATTCATTTTCCATTTACAAAAGTTTTAAATAACTGAGAAGAACATTTTTTATTTTCTTTCTTCTCCACACCTGTTTTGTCCTTGTTTCTTTCTTTGTGAACATGAGAAAAAGAACTGGGAAGATTTTTACTGTGGAAACTAACATCCCTGACTCTTTGAAATGTCTTATCTAAAAATAGCAGTTACTCTCCGGTAGTGTGGTAGGCTTGATTTGTGTAGGGAATTTAGTATATTCTAACTGGATATGCTTAACTAATATTTAGTAGTAGGCACTCCTAGAAAGAATATTTTTATCCAAAACCAGCTAATTTGAACATTCTTACAAGGGCTTTTTCCTTAAACAGAAACTACATACAGTACTTAAACTGAGAACTGATTTTCATTTTTCTGCAGAATACCTGCATATAAGAAATAGGGGAGAATATTGGCTTCTAATTGTAAAAAATATGCTAAAATGGCTATCACTGATTAAAGGCACTGAATATACTAAATTGTGTTTTTCAATTAGGAAGAAAACATTTTATATTTTAATATATCCACTTATGTCTAAAAATGTCCTTCCTTCCATCTCATCAAATAATACAAATCAGCCTTCTCTTTCATGAGACAGAATGTTGAAATAGCTGCAATCACCTGAAATCAAGAGGTTAAAAAAAAAGGTACTAACAGAAACAAAAATAATACACTGACTATTTTAACAACTGGACTAAAACAGTACAAAAGAAAATTGCCAAAGATCCAGTCAAAACCCAACAATATGCATAAACACTAACATGAACAAAACCTTGGAGTTTAACAGTCCATGGCTACTCTGGAAGAACAGATGTGCTATGTGGAATCAGGGCTCAGACACAAGGTGAGATCTGTGCTCTTTAATTAACTGCATTCTTCCATCACTTAAATAAAATGAACTCCAGTTGTCCCTTGAGTGGCAGTGTGTTCATGTACCAACACCCCAGCATTCTGGAACGCCACTGTGTCTGTGAGGTCCTTGGCTCCTGTGATGCACTGTCTGGGCTGCACTCAAGAACTGAAGCCAGTCACAGAATGATGAAGGACCAATGACAAAAATTACTCTTCCTTCCCCAAATCCACAACTGAAGGCATAGGGGAAGAAATCAGCAACCCTTTCAGACCATTATCTTCTTACCCAGAGGAGTGCACAAACACAGGCCAGCAGTCACACAGAAAAAGCAGTAGAAGCACCTCCTCTCTTCCTGAGCTTGTAACTGACCCTTGTCCCTCTGTAGTCTCAAAACTGACCCAATTCCAGAGTCCTGGAAAACAATGCATTCCAATCCTCCACTGAGCCTGGGCAGGAGACTATTAATAGAAGTGTAAGAGCACATGCTGAGATCCTTTCCCATCAGAAGCCAACAGCTGCACAGGAGCACGAGCGTGGCTCAGGCTCCTAGAGTTTCTTGTATCTGAGACTCTTCCCCTGCTTAAAACCCCCACATCCCCTCAAAACTGAACACAAAACTCAGGTCTCAGCTACTCTACCTGACCAGGGTACAAACCTGCTTTGCAATTCTCCAGACAGAACATACAAGCTCTCCCTGAAGTGATGCCGAGCACATCTCATACAGGGAGAAGGCAGCATCTTCTGAGAACTGCTAAAAACAGCCAGTGTCATCTTAACCTGACCAAAAAAGCTCAGTTCTTCTTCAAGTCAGCTCTATTTTCCACTGCATAGAGCAATTTTCTAGCTAAACTACCAAAAAGACAGTGAAGTAGAATTAGGAATGTTAAATTGAGAATTTGCATCTTTGCATCTTTCAACTGCTTCATATTTAAGATGCCTATCCAGCACACTCCAAAATTAAAACCTCTAGTCAGCAGCTCTGTGGGCTTAGTATCAGTTCAACTTGCACTTTCATTATAATAAACATGTAATATTTTCTGTATTTCTAAGGCACTAAATGCTATCCTTGCATGTATTTTAAGATCCAGACTAAATATCTGAAATTTGAAAGAAGCAGCATGTAACTTCTAGTACTCTGCACAACTCACTATCTAATAAATACTTGTTAAGCAGTGAGATGCGAGAAAAATGCATCAGCCTGCAGACAAATAGATGGAGCACCATGCAACTGTGCTAGTTCAGATCATTTATGACACCAGAGTTTAACATTCATTCATCAGTCCTGACTAAAGGCTAGTTAACAATCCTCTAGATGAGGACACTGACAACACTGATGTGATCCTATGATGTGGCTTTATGTTCTTATGGGCCATCTGTGGAAAAATACAGCGTTGTATCATCAAAAACCAACCTTTTTTGTTTCAACATAATTGTTTATATGCCCTTGAGTCTGGAAAGAATGTTCATTGTTGAGCCTTAACACACAAACCAGAGCTGAGCTTTCTTTAAATTAATATTCTCCACCTCATTAACAGATACTTGGGTAGTGAAGAACTAAGGATGGATAGTCTCATCTCATGCCCTTTCAAAATACACGCTTACACTCCGGTAAGCAGAAAGAGTTGGGGTTGCATTTATAATCCACAGAACCTCCCAATCTCCTTACACAGCAGAGGTTAATATCACTGCCATCAAGGTTTTGGAATAACCTTAGTCTTATCAATAGGTCTACTTCTCAGAGTGTTTTGCAGCAGTTGGTTACCATATAGATTTACAGTTTTAAACACTAGCATGCCTGGAAATAGCCCCACTCAGCTGGACAGGGTTATCATCAAATGACCTCTGATGAGGACTTCAAAAAAAGTAGCAAACATCCCTATCCACAACTCAAGACAGATTACATCAGAAGCCAAAACATCTTGTTCAAGAAAATCCAGCAGAGTTGACAACAGAATCACAAGTTCCCATCTTTGATATCCTGCTGGATGTATTAGTGGAAAAATAATGGTCATGGTTTGAATTTCTTAAATTTGCAGCAATGGCAAAGGCAAAATATTTCAGGATCCTGTAAAGGCTTTGAACATGCACAGCTTTTTAGTATTATTTAAATTATTATGATTTGGTAAATGCAGCAGTTGAAATATGATGAGTTTCTCTACTAAGTTTCAGCTCACTCTTCCTTTCTGGTCTCATTAAGCTATTAACAAGTAAAAAGTTGCCCCTTGGTGGCTTCTGTCGCCATACACAAAGAACTGCTTAGTGAGAGGCTAAACCTTTACTCCACCATGGAGCTCAGTGTGCCCTGACAGATCATCACATCTCAGCAGGGGCTCTGCCTCACTGAGGTGAGCTGCATTTGTACCTTCCTTTCACAAACACTCAAATGTGCTTTATCTGGCTACAGCTTTCCTTGTATGTCCTTGGGTCATAAAGAACAATTAAAGAAGTCTCAGACTTCTGCATGACAGAAAGCCTCACACAGATACAAAAAGACACAGAAACCACTTCCCTGTGATATTGGGATGCAGAAATAGCAGAAAGAGATGTGCAGCATGTTATTGCCCAATATTAAGCGACTCAGAGTATGTCCTTGGTATTCCACTCTACAGCAGCCTACCTGTAGATTATTCCTCTCTTAAATTTCCTGCACTTTCATTTCTTACAAAAACTTTGCTTCAACTGTACAGCAATAATCCAGTAACAGTTACTAAAAGTTTTGTTAAAAATCATCACCTGTAAAAACCCAGAACAACAATTGCCAGAGATCAAGCCATGGATTGATATAATTTTGAGTTTATGTCAGTAAGGACATCTTATAGCATATCAATGGCAACTGCTAGGAAGCCAAAAAAGGTTCAGGCAGTTATGAAAAAATGCAGCATGCAAACCCCCTGACAAAGCTGTGCCAGAACACATCCCACTGAACCTAAGGAGAGATTTCTATCCCAGCTTGCTTCTGGCATTTTGTAAACTTGTGATTAAGTGACAGTATCACAGAGGGGACAGTGATGTTCCTGTTAGGCTCAGTATTAAGACTCAGCTCATCTCTGAGTGCTTGCTCTGAAGGAAATGCCTGCTAGAGAACATCCCAGCTCTGTGATGAGAGATATTTTCATACTTACTGGTGCTACTATTTTGCCCGTCTGTCCAACTTGCATGTCATTAGGAACAAAGCCAGCATCAACAGCTGCACGGGAAGCTCCAACTAGTTGAAAGAAAATATTTTCAATGTTTTCTTTTAAAATATTTGCGAGCCAAATTTATATCACCACAAAAGCCCACATATTTTACTGAAGAGTCCCACACTCTAAGGGCATGTATTTAAAAACTTCCCTCTTAAAAGCTCTTATGGTAATCCCTCTCTATACCACCAGCTAAAAACTTCCAAATACTAAGTGCTAATGCACTTCATAAGAAACAGGAAATCCCTACTCCCAGCACCAAAGGGCCATATATTTAAAACCAAGGATTTCAATCTGGCATATTTCCATGATTTTTTCTTGTTGCTTTGTCAAAAGAAGATTTTCCCATAAATGCCTTCCCAAAATGTTCCTTCGAGTTTGAATGGAACATATGTGCCATCTTGTATTGCTGTGAATCTCAAAAGTCAGGCATGGTAAAGACAAATAGCAAAGTGAACTCGAAAACGCCACACGGACATTTAGTTAGCAAAGACAGCAATTTAAAAACTAAGCCAATCATGTAAAGCTATAAATGTAGACACATGTGAATGCTAAAATTAATGGAGTTAAAACATTAAAGCAAAGTTTCTCCTTCTTTCACAACCTTTATACAAAATACCTTGCTGAAACATTGTATATGATTGACTTTCTCCTATTAATAAAAAAGCACAGCAAAAGGACAGAGCCACTCGAACTACAACAATGTGAGTGGGATTCTGTAAGGAAGCAGTAGAAAAGGATGCATGCAGAAAGTATCAGCTCTTCAAAATGAGCTATGACAACTTCACTTGTTTGCAAGCTTCTGTTCTGGAGATTTGAGAAGCATAGGGAATATTACACGTTACTGTTTTGCTTCATACACAGGCATTTAAGTATAGTTGACAAAACTTTATCTATTACTAAACTAAGAACATTTTAACTGTTTGATAGAGACATGAAAATAAAAGACTTAAGGTGAATTCCGGTTTTAATGTGACATTTTAAAATATAATAAACAGGGTTAAAAAAATGGAGGAAAACAAGTTTACCTGCAGCATGCAATTGATCCGCAAGGTCATATAACAACTTAAAATTTTCACCACTCTTCAAGCCCCTCCCTTAAAAGTCAAGAACAAAAGAAGATCAAGAAAGAAGAACATATGTTTTAAGATGTTTTTTGCCTAGGTAAACTTTCTGTATGAGTATTAGCATTTGCAAAGACTCGAAGATATGCTTGCACAGGGTATTTTTGGATACATTACTAACCAGTATTTAGTATTTGGAGATTTAGCTTTTGACTTTGCCATTAATATTTCGTATGTATAAACCCACACCACTCTGTCTTGTTTATTTCCTGCACACAGCACCATCAAGGTCATTCTCCAAAACCAGGGAAACAGCACTTTTTAAACTAATTTGTGCTCCCTCTGCTGGCTTCAGGAACAAAACACTGTAGTGGGATTACTAAGAAATCATTTTAGCTGTAGGAATACAATAAAAATCACAGTCCATCACTTGATACCTAAAGAGCAGAATACAATCATAACAGGTTTTAAAATCATTAAGGTCATTACATAATAATGTTCGGACTGACTGAAATTATCAGAAGTAATTTTAAACATGATCAATTTCCATCTAAAAAACACTTCATATTGCTAAAATTTTAAAGAGGCTCACCAAATATGACAATATTCTTACAAAGCCTCCCAGCATATGCTAAACTCATGTTCTACCTCTTTACAAAACATACATGTTGTGTACTGTCCGAGTGGCCCCTATGGAATATTTCAGAATTACATCATCATTTCTTTTTTTTTTTTTGTCATGTATCACATTACAGTGTTATGCTACAGATGAGATTTACCAAGAGGCACCATTACCTCAATGCAACATCAGACAGCTTTAATGTCATGCACTCACCACCCGACACAACCACTTTGGCACTGGTGAGCTCCGGCCGATCGCTCTTTGTCAACTTCTGCTCAATCCACTCAGAGATACCCACGGGTGGTGGAGGGGTCACTGCATTCACCAGATGAACCAAACACCCACAAGGAAAATGATAAAGCATGTTTTCAACCTGAAATCTGAGCTTCAGCTTAATTCAAAGTTCACTCTATAACCAGTTCTGCTGCAAGCCTTTGATGAGTGTCAGCAGTTTCTCCATAGCTCTGAGTAACAAGCCTCGTTCCCCAGTTGCATTCAGGGAACCCACAGTACAAACTGCACTAAAGGAATTCTGCTGCACAAGTGTCACACACTGACACCAACCCAGCATAAGAAGTGTGAGTTACTATCACAGGCAGACAAGTCAATCAGGCAATGAACTGACTTCAGGAACATTTGACTTCTAACACCCACAGATGTTAGGAAATCCAGGATGGTTCACAGGCAGGCACTAAGGCACAAAACAAGAAGGCCCACAGAGAAAAACAGCAGAGGTCACCACAAGTGGAACAGGTTACCCAGAGTAGTTGTGAAGTCTCCACCTGTGGACAATCTCAAAGTCTGACTGGACACAGTCCTGGGCAACCTGTTCCATGGGGCTGAACTAGATGATCTCTAGTGATCTCTTCCAACCTCAACTACTTCGTCATTCTGTGACTGCATTTCTCAATTATCAGAGTTACACTGGCTTCATTAAATAGTAAATTAAACTGATATAGTTAAAACAACAACTGGGTGTTCTCAAATCAATTTAAACTGCTACTAATTCAGCTTGATGATGTAATGACCTATCTCAACTACAATATGATTAAACCAAAACTGCAGAGAGCCAAACACTTCTATTTTTGCTCAGTCTTGTTTTGAAAACCAATCTGGTTATTCAAACAACTGTAACTTGTCCTTTCTTAAAGTTTCAAGACTGCAGTGGCAGAAGTTTAAGCAGCGAGTAAAACAAGCAGGGACTTCAGCACAGATAATCTCCATGTCTGGTCAAAAAAAAGGAAGTAACTGTGCAGATAATCCATATCTTCTCTTGCCAAACATCACTAAAAAGTGCAAGTACCTGTAATTAAAAGTATAAAGCTAACATTATGACAATCAGCTTGTTTCGACAAATACTTCTAAAAAACATCACCATGTAGTGAGCAAAACTAACTCTATTAAATTAAAGAACAGCATCCCAGAACAAATACTCACACTTTTCTACACTGGCACTACCACCACTCGCTGGTGCAGCTTCAAATGAAGTTCCCCGTACAGTAAACACTTTGACTGCTTCATCACACTGCACAGTGCAAATAATATTTCCTAAAAAAAGTCACATTAAAAATTTAAAGATTATCAGACATACTGTGCTTTAAAAAAAATGAATGAAATTAATATCAAAAACATATTAGCAGTTGGACTAGAATATGCAACATCCACAAAGGTGCTTCCCAAAACTGCAGTTCCAGATGACTAAAACTTAGCACTTAATAGAGATTACAAAAACTTTAATTTACATTTTAGTCTCGTATTTCTGAAGTATTAATAGAAATCCTCTATTTTTAAAGAATACAAAGCATTCAAATCATCTCTTATGAATGAGCTTTTAAATTTCAGAAGGGATGAAAAAAACAACTTTGAAAATGCCAGTCTTACACATAAAGAATGTCTATAGTTCAAAGTAGAGCTTTTATGCTGTTGCATGAATTCATCAGAACTGAAGACAATGAGGCCTCCCCCAAGTATCTGTGGGACTGTGTTTCTCTCTATAACACAATACTTCACACTGGAGACTGCAGGGAACACTAAAAGAAAAAATGCTGCAACATTTTTCTAAACAAACTATTCATAAACAAAGTCTTCTTGAAACTGTGAATTACTGGGAAGCAACTTAAAGCACATCAGAAAACCACATTCTGGTACCATAACTCAAAATGTAACACCCTGCTAGTACAATCTTTACAGTAAAATTACGAAACACAAGCTCATATCTAAAATAAAGCACAGTGTCAGCCAAGCATTAGAGAAACAAGACTGAAAAAAAATTACAAATTAAGTTAATTAAATATTATAAACAATTCATTCAGTGTCTTTATAATTAGGAAAAATAACCCTGTGATATCTTAAATCAGAACTTATGCTAGTCCTATTAAATAAAGCTGGACAATTAACTTGATGTCTTACACTTTCCAAAATCTGATCAGAAGGGCATTAACAAACACAGTACATGCATAGGACGTGACCAAATTCTGTTCCTTAAAGTGACAGACTCGGGATGGACAGGCTTGTACCAAACCCCTTGGAATTACTTGCTGTCTCACATAGGGAGCATCATATCTGTCCCCAGGCTTCATTTTTCATGAATCACAGCAACTGAGATTGTAAAGTGAAAATTTTTATCATATCCCAAGGTTTTAACAATAGGATCATGTGGAAAAATAAGCAGTACTGGATCCCTCATTGGACAAATATCACCCACCTTTTGTAATTACCCACCTGCATAGATAGTTCTCACAAAAGTATCTGGGGACTTAATTTCAATAATGTCAGAAACAGGGGCAACAGCAAGTTTGCCAGCCACTCTGGGAATAAGATTCTAGAAATTAGAGATGAACAGTTAGCAAAGTAAATGCTAAGTAAAATGTACATGGTCAGTAAAAGAACACTGCTGACCCGATTTTAACTTCATATAATGCTGTCTCTAAGACATATAGAACTAAGATTTTTGTAGAGCTACTCATGTAGCTTTAGTAGCCAAATAAAATCCCATTACGGTAATAACATTAGAAATTTTATGAGACTTACTGTAAGTAAACCCTTAATTCAATATCTTAAATTAGGAGACTTATTTGCTTCAAATATTCTGAAACTGAATATAGATGCCATTTACTCAGAAAATTGACAATTATGGATTGCTGAGCTCTTGGCACTTCAAGGAAAAAAGAATCTGCTTTTGGATGTTAGATGCCAGAAAAAATATGAAAAAACCCTGCATTCCTCCCTCTTAAGAAAAAAAAAATAAATTAAAACATATATTCTCTAGCTTCAAAATTTACTCTAGAAAATCACTTAGCACCTTTGGGAGTCGGAAGAAGGATAAAAAGAACAGCAGAAATGATGAAGAAATCAGTGATAAGACGATTGCTTGCTTTTTGGCTGCCTTCTAATCTGGTACAAGAAAAAAAGGGCCCAGTTCTGAAATCTTTACTCACGTGAAGTACTCAAAAATGGCAGCGTAAGCTTTAAAGCAAAAGCCATTAACTTTTACTATGACACTGCAGTTCAAAAAAAAAGAATTTAAAAAACCTAAGGCTTAAGGTACATAAAGATTTCTCTTAGCAAAAACACAGGCATATGGATTGGTATTGACCGGCAGTGAAAGCGGGCAGATGCAAGGCCGATGTCATTACTCGTCCTACATCGGCAAGATTTCCGAAGGAGCCTTTTTCTCTAATTTAGCTGCACCACAGTGTTGGCCTGATTCTTAGCACTGAGGCTCTCCATGTACTTATAAACACATTCCTTAAAAAAAACAAGTTTTGAAAAATTGTATTTTCATTAAAAACCACCCTGGCTGGCACTTGGGTCTGTGTTATTTATATATGTTTACAGACATTTCAATTTACATGACTTATATCACAGATGCAAATCCCACTCCAAAAAAAGTTTGCTTCCAATAGGTCTGCATACTTTCATTTCAACATGCAAATAACAGATTCTTCATCTCAATTTGCTGTGCTTTTCCTTACAATTTTCATGCTTTCAGATCACTTAATCTGGTTTGCCTTATTGTACATTTTGTCTTGTGTCCACAGGGTTGGCTGGTTACCACAGAATATTTCTTCTACACTACTTTTTTCACATCAGCCCATAAAAGAGCTCAAACATGAATCATGAAATCTAACTAATGACCTCTTAAGCAAACTACTGTAACATTGTTTGCAAATGCAAAACCGTCCATGACTGATCTCTCTCAGGCCTTTGATTCACACTCTCATGCACAGCAGTGTCTGTCTCTTTTCTACAAGAACTTTTTGATGCACTCTGATCTACTTACCTTCCCAAAGGCAGATGCTCCAGCACAAATGTGGGTGTAATTAAATTTTTTATGAGTTTCCACAATCAAGGGAGTCAGCTCCTCTGAGAATAAAAATATATTGCTCAGAATTTACAACTATCTTCTTTTCGGTCACAAATACACAAATTTCTTTTGTCAATAGGTAAGAACAACTCTCACCTGCTAGAAATCCCTTGTATACATCATGCTGAGCCACGAGAACTTTTGCAACACCCTGCACTTTGCTGAGTTCTGATGCTACCTATGATTACAAGTGAATAATTATTAGTTTGTGTTGTAACAGGCAACACAAACATATTTAACAAGGGAGTCACCACTGCAAATAGCTCACAGCCTATAGATTAGTTAAAACCAGAACCAAAAGTACGTTAATATCAAAATCAGAACAAACCTGAATGGAATAAAATGTACATCTTCTGATTGACAGCGTAGCACCTTATGGGATAATGAAAATGAACTTGTGAATAAGAGAACTACGGAGCAAATCAAACTTAGGAAAACTTGCCTCCTCCTTGCAAGGCTCCACATGATCCCAGCATTTCTTACAGCAGCTGATAACAGCCACACTTGGGAGTTATTGCTCAGTATTCCAGCACAATCACCAAGAAACCAGCCCTACTTTCTTTTAGATCAGCCAATATCTACCACACAAACAAACGTACAACGGTGTCATGATTTTTGTCCAAATTCTAGGAGCAACCGTTTGTTTGCATCTGACTTTTTGCCCACTGATACGATGTATCTTTTCAATTTATATTTATGCATTTTTTTTGTTTGAATTGGCACAAGTGAAGTTCAAATGATAAAAGGGTTACTACAGATCAGACAGAGGAGGACTGACAGCAAGGTCTGGAGACCACATGCATGGTCCAAGTCTTACTGAGTTTGATGAGTATCAGTTTACCCTCAAAAATTAACAAAAGGCAATAAAGAAAAACTCCCTAATAGCTGCTGCAGAATATCTCTTTGAGTCACTGGCTCTTAAATAAAATCTCCAAGTCTTCATGTTTTATAAAATACTTTTTCCCACCATGACATACAGACTCCATATATTTAGCATTAAAACTGACAAACAAAATGTTCGCAATCATTCTTCTACTATGCAAGTGCATAGAATAAGGAAAATTAAAGACACACGTATCAGGCAATTANCCGGCTGTGTCTGCCCCGCTCTGCCCCGGCTGTGTCCCGCGTCCTGCCCGCTGACCCTCGCACGGCCCGGCTGCTTCCTTCCGCTCAGCCCGGCTGTGTCCCCTGCTCTGCCCGCTGACGCTCGCACGGCCCGGCTGTCTCTCCGAGCCGCCCGCTGACACTGCACTGCCGGCTGTGTCCCCCCCCCGCTGGCTGTGTCCGCACGGTCCGCGCCGTACCGCTGGGCAAGAGCGAAATTGCCGCTGCCGTAGGGGGCCAGTCCAGCCCCTGTGGAGCACCCCGAGGGGAGCGGACCCCTTCCAGTCCAAACTGACCTGGGACCAGAGCCAGCCTCCTCCGGCTGCCTTTGTCCGGTTCCCCTGCACTGCTTCTGTGAAGGGTTAAAGCCTTTAAAGAGAAGAAAACAACAGAAAGCGGAGTTATGCCTTCAAATGCCGGTGCTCTTTGCCAGATCCTATCCTAAGCCAATGAAAATGTGTCTTGCAGAGAGAAAGAAGGGAAAAATCTTAACTTACGGCTGTGGAGCCAACAGCAGCCTGGGAGACTGTGGCCCCTGCCTGCGGCTGCCCATGAGCTGCCAGATGCCCCCCGGGCACTCTCCCCACACCACAAGACGCAGCAAGAGCAAAAGAGATGATGTAGGGATGAACTGCGTGGCATGCTGGAAAGGCCAAGATGTCACATTGATTCCCAAAGGTCGCATCGGTTGTCCAAACCACACGTAAGTTCAAAGACCAGTCAGGTATCACCAGCCCTGGATGGCATCCTCTCACCAGGACAGATTTCTGGCTGCCTCACCCACACCCCTGTGCTTGGCCCCAAAGCAACACTAGGCAATAGCTCACGAGCTCTGAATAATTTATAGATCTATTTTATTATTATTCTGATTTCCCAGAACCAAGGCAAGAAATCTTGTGCCTGCCCCTTCCATGGCACCAGGGTGCCCCAGGGATAAGACTGAGACTTGCTGTTTTTCCGTAACTCCAGTGGCAAGGAGAGGGATTTAAAAATTAACGAAGCAAAACGTTTCAGGCCAAATTCACTGCTAAAGCATGTGCTATGGCTCTCTGAAAACCTGATGTCCTGGAGAAGCTGGCACACTGGAGCAAATGGTCCTGTCAGCCAGGAACCTCAAGCACACATGGATTTGGGATGCTCCACAATGGAATTCCCATCCCACAAATCACAAGATAGTGAGCCGTGAATGCGGTTTCTTCCTTCCCGTCCTGAAGTGGTTTAGAAGGGNTTTTTTCTTTTTCATTTTCTTGATTTATATAAATATTTGGTTCATCCCCACCTTGAACAGCTGAAGAGCTACTGAGGTTTCTCCACCTATTTGCGAATAAGCTGCTCTAAGCATGCCTTCTTCATGAGATACTACATGTTGCTTTCAAAATGACAGTTCATAAACAGACTGTAAATGTTAGGCACAGTTTTTTGTACTCCTACCGCTCACACAATACCAAATCATGCTGGAATAAAAGTGCTACTAACATACTAACTACACTGTCTCTAAATTTGGCACATAAAAATTACACTAAAAACACACTGCTAACACACAAGGAACTTTTTTCATATGTGAGCTGTGTGATAAAGTCAAGAAGCACTAATTTCAGAGTTTTAGGTTGCAAACACACTCTGCACAACTAGTGATTGGTTAGTAAAAGCAACTTGCTCAAAAGCCCAGTTTATCACTGTTGTTTCACTTTTGCTGGTTTCCATTTAAACAAGCACAAGCTTCTTTCCAAATTCTTAGCACTGCAATAATTGTCATTTAAACTTTACAGAGATACATCTTGCTTTGAAAGTTAATTGTCCTTTAGTCCTATAAAAATTTGCTTGCTCAAGCATGTAACAGCTGTTATTGATACTGTCCCCTGTGAAATGAAATCTATATCCGTATTTTCTCTTTGGAAGAGAAGCAGTTCCAAGTGCAGGACTTTTCTGGCAAATTAGCAACTCCTGGCACAGTTTCTCCTCACTACAGATTATTTTTCAGGCTGCCCAAGATGCTGCCAAGTGTTGTTTCACTGCGTTATTTCATTGGTATGAAAATAGCATTTCCTACCTTGTCACAGCTGGTACCAGCCACCAAACACGACACCTCGCCTCCCAGGCGCTTTGCTGCAGTGATGGTGTTGAGAGTGACGGGCGTGAGGGACTCATTGTCGTGTTCTGCCACGACCAAGGTGCTCTGAGACCTCCGCAGCACTGACACCTGCAAGGAAGGGACACACAGGAGTTGGAAAGTTAGCACTGAAGTAAAAAACTGTTCCTCTCAGCATCCAAGGCTTTATAGAAATTCATCAATTAAACAAATCATAAAACACTGCTGTCAAACAAAACAGGCTCATTCTAGATAATTTTTATTAAGTAAAGAGAATACATAGGGTGATACAAAAAAGAAAAGACAAACCCGCTTGACTTCAGCTTGTCTGTAATATGTTGTGTTTAAACTGAAATTCCACAGGAAAATACTGAACAAAATTAAGAAAAACATTTTAACACATTACATTCAAGCTCATTTGATCAACTTAACCAAGTACCTTAAGGAGTGAGGATTAGACAAGCAAGAGTAAGACACAAGGAAATCAACAGTTGCAAATAAATATTTACTTGGTTTTCTAGGATGATTCTCTGGCAGTGTTTTATTGTAAGTGTTAAACAAAATCTAGCTACAGAACCCACTTTTATATTTAGACATGTATAGAGGCAAAATTTTATGCAGTGGCTGTTTGAAAATTAAGCAGCAGGAAAAATTAAGCAGCAGGCCTGGATGAAAATTAAGCAGCCTAAAAACACACTAGTAGAAATCTTTATAGGCATCAGGTTCATTTTTCCCTCTTTTCCTTTAAAACATTTGATACCTGAGCACTTAGTCCACCACCACGATTTAATTGGCCTTAAATAAGCATTTTAACCAATTCACCATCCAAACACAAACTTCTAAAGCAAAACTAAAAGAAACAAAAAAGACAGGAAAAAAAGGCAAAAAACTGCTATGAAACCAAACCAAAATATTCTAAACTCTGAGACTTTCCTCTCTAATATTCAGGTGAACGTGTGAAAAGCGTTATTCCTCCGAGACTAATACTAGGGTAGGAAAACATTTGGGATGGGAACAAGAATATTGTCCCTCAAGTGTTTGTTTACCTTACATAAAGCCTAACTGAAGACTCCAGTTATGATCAGTTAAGATGGAAGACATGGAAAACCATGTAAATTCATTAAGACACACAGCCGAAAACTTCTTTTCCAATCGTACATACCCACCCCATCTCCCCTCATGCCAAACAGGCACTTCCCCACAATTTAAAAAAAAAAAGCTTCAGAAAATATGAGAGGCTAAAATTTGCATCTGGACTTCAACCCCACAAAGTCTACCAACGTGCTGAATTTCAAACAGAGAAAGCAAATCCCAAGGACTTCCCTGAAGCTAATCACAGTGCACAAATAAAAATACAAAGTTAAGTTTTTGCAGAATCTGGATCATAATTTGTCCTTTTGATTAAAACAATAAGGTTTCTTGTAGAAGTGCTCTGCATTTAATCTCTTAAGGTTACTTGCTGTGATTAAATGTTCTAAGCTCCTTTGAAACCAATTGCCAGTAACAAAATACTTACTGCCAATATAGATCAGACACTGTATTTTTGATTATGTTTCATACATCATTTGCAATAGAAGTTATGAAACTTCAGTCACCATTTGAAGAATAAATCCATGCTTTTGTGGCAAAAAGCCCACTCTCCAATGATTTATAGTTCTGTCACGGGGTAAAGTGGACCCTGCTCCTGGTAAATCCTCAAGTTTTCAAATTCCCAAAGGGAGACACATGCATTTTAAACACAGACTTATTTCTGCCTATATTGTCATTTTTTCCCTAAATAAGCATTGCACCACCACCATCATTCTGTCAAACTGTTCTAAAATAAAGTAAGAAATAATTGGTTTTTAGCCGAAACAAATATGTGCAATGGATGTTGCTTGAGCAGACTGGCTATTACAGCATTAATTCGGTATTATTTCTAAACCGATATTCCACATTTTATATTCGTGGGAATATACACAATATGCACACCAGAAGGTCACTTCATGGATGACATTTCTGAACGTAAAGACAAAACGAGATTCAAAATAAATTTAAAGTCGCATTATATATTACGGGTAAAAATCTAGATGAGAAACGAGATTTCTATGTGAGTCTGAATTTAATAGACACATTAAATAATTTTTTCAATAAACAAAACCAAACCAAAATGACTTCTGTTTGTTATAAAGAAGAATCTGCAGTAAAACCAGTGAGTAATTCATCCAGTCACATGGTCCTGAAAACTACGAACCTGCAATGAGTCAATGATAGGACAGGTAGTTATTTTTATGAAGTTACTGTCCAGCTGCACATGTGGGAGAACAGCCCATTACTCCGCTGACATCATTTCTGCACTTGGGCAGGATGTCTACTTAGAAGCCTAAATCAAATAGGAAGGTGGAGAATAAACCCAACCAGCTGGCAGCAAGAGAACAAAGCACAAGAAATAAGACACACAGATCAATCAAACTACTGAAAACGATGCCTTAAGAAGGAACAGTACTCAGTGCTTGTGCCACGGAAGGTTCCTGGTGAAAACCAAGCTCTGGAAAATCAGGCTACCCAGAGAAATCACCTCCAGATAAACATCCCACCAACTTGGGCCACTGAGTAGCTTCTGCAGCGTGACAACAGACAATGACATGCCAGCAACAGGGAGGCAGAACTGAGAAGTTTATTTTCCTCAGGTTTAGGTACAAATCCCAACCAGACACTTATGTTTCCTCTAGAGCAGAAACAATTGCACTTCCTTGCTGGTGGAAACTTTGGACAGTGACTCAGTTTATATCAAAATTAACGTTTGTACATGAAAACTACCCAGAATTTCCAACTTTCCCATTCTCTCCCCAGTATTTACTGTAGAGCAAACTTGGCCTCTGACTTTCAGATGTCTAAAAGTTGCTAAGACTAACTCAGATGTGCAGTACTGATCAACAAGCCACTTACAACTTAGCCATGGATTCACTGAATTCATGTCTCAAGTTTCCCCAAAGCATCATTTTGCTCCCCACTGAGAAACCCACCAATATTTTCCAACCAGAGCACAAAAAAATCTAAGTACAACATCTGGATTTCTTGGGTCCAGACAAAATAACAATATTGGTCACTGCTACTGTCCCAGTAAAACATTTGCAATCTGGACACATCCAGTACATGAGCACAGGTAAAGCCAACACCACACACATCCAAGGCACCCACTGAATTTGCACGGGTGATCTGCTCTTCATACAAAGCCACTACAAACTGAGCATCTGTTGGTCTTTCAGCACACAGACAGGTCACCTGAACAGCACACATGCCCAGCACCTCTTAAAGACAGATTTGCTGCTTATATGCTAAAAAACAGATGTATCAAGAGCTGGAAAATCCCAGAGGGAAGTGTCATAAATCTGTGCTTGCTGCTGGGTGAGATAGGCGTGCAGCATCTGTAGCTCTGCTGGCAGTCATGGTGGCTAACTGCCTGCAGCCTGCTCCAAGGACACTCATTAATAACACTGCAATTAGGACATCAGCTCTAACTAACACATGTGGCAGGCACAGCAACACAAGATGGGTCAGCCAAAAGGCTGTTCCAAGAAACGCAAGAGATGCAGCAGGTGAATTCTACACAGCCCCATGCTCCAAATATGCATCGATAAGAAACAGGGTGCTAGAAACTTCACCTGGGAAAATTAAGTTGGTGTCTTTTAGAGGAGCCACTGGAAGTTACAGGAACTAAACCAAAACAGATGTTCACAAGGCAGAGAACCAAACAACTGGACCTACAAAGGTATCTCTAGAGCTGATTTTCTTAGCTGTAAAAGCAAACTGGCCAGAAACTAAAAATTTAAAACTGTTTAGTAGGAATTCTGGACCTCCTGGAGAACCATTTACACGGGGCAAAGTTCCCAAGAAGGAACTCCAGGAACCAGGAATTGGGGTATTACTAAAGACAAGGGCTACATTCCTAAACAAAAAAGCAATGCCAAATTCTATTAAGAGACAGTCTTGTAGCTGCATAACTTTAAACTAAATAAATAAATTTGGTAAGCTCAGGGGGAGAAGGGAACTCTAGTGATAAAGCATATACTTCTAGAACCTCTCCAAAGACCTGGCTAAAAAAGAGGTCTATGAGACAGCTCTACAACTCCAGAAAACACTAATTAGAAAAACAACACTAAAGGCACCTTAATTTAAAAGGAGCTATAACTGCAGCAAAGAACAGCAATAAAAAAAATAAAACCACTTTGCAAAAATTATTTTGCAATCATAATAAAGACTTAAGATTACAAAGGGACTGAAGCAGCAAGAGAAAGATGTAATACACAATAAACTTCTCCAAATACACCCCTTGCAAACCATTAATAAAAATCAACAAAGCTGTTTTGAAATAAGGACAACACTGTGTGTATTTCAACACAGTGAACCCCCTAAATGGCTTATTCCCACCTCTGCAACTTTCTGTGCACTTGCAGTCTCAGTCCTCCCATCCTTAAGTTATGTGTAAGTCCAACTTTCCTTCCTGCTCATACTTCACAAGTTTCTCTCATCCTGTTTTTCTGTAGATGCCACTCACTCTTGAAGTCTTAAGTGTCAGCAGGGCTAAACTTTGCACTTTTCAAAAAGTGAAACAAACTGTGAGTTTGTTTCACTTCTCTCGCAGACTACTTTATAACACATACACTGAAGATGTACACAATGTTTTACTGGCTTTATTTTTAAAAGTTACGAGTTTAGATATGTATGGCTGAAAACCAAGGAGCTAAACTCCCATGTCCAGGCCATGAAACTGAATGGTGCAGTGAGCATGTGAGTAAAGTACTATTTACATAGCAGTACCATATGATTCAGAGATCATCAAGACCTTTGCTCTACAAAGCCTGCAGTCTAACGACAACTGAGACATGCCCATTATCATATCAGTTAGAATTTTCTGATTAATTCAATCACATCTGACCTAATCTACATTTACTCACTTTTTCAGAGATTCTTATCACCTGAAACCATTTAATATATGCATAACTACTATTTTAGAGCTTTACTGAACTCTAATACCTCGAAAAGCCTTGGAGAGCTCAAAAAGAAACTTGTGAGATTTAGAGTTGTTTCTAAGGGCTATTTATACACAGTTCTAGTGGAGGGAGTATCTCCTGGTGCATAGTAAGAGACTGAGCAGATATTCGGGACACCTCATCAATCATCTACTCCAATTAACCTTGAGTTCACCTAGACCTTGGTAACACAGCCACAATGCCACACTAAGCAGCGAATGGCCTCCAAAAGCCCAGCACTCCTCTCAGCTGAGCGGTATGAAGGTCAAACTGGACAAGCAATAGGTGATTTGCATTAGCTCCATCCACAGGTTGGGATAACTACGGCAATCACATTTCTGCACAGGTGTGACTTAAAAACGCTGGATTAACCTGCCAATACCCCAGAAAACCTCTCCTTGAGCCACAGGTATTTTTCTAGTGTTCCTAAGAGTTTACAATAACAAACTTTGTAAGTCTTCTCCGCCTGTTGCTCAGCTTGTCCTGCTCAAGGGTGGATGCGAAGAGCACTCCCAGAAGTTCAGGACTTCCCTGCTGCCTACGTTAGCTGTCCACACGGGACAACAGTCCTCAACTCCTGCCTGCCGTGACTGCTGGAAAGGGCTTCCGGAACACCCTGTGTCCACTCGGAAACTTTATCTTTAACAGAGAGAGTGGGAGAGGAGTCCAGCGGAGAAGTCCGACCCCGGCGGCGCGGGGCGCTCGCCCTTCAGAGACCCCCTCGACCACCGCCGACGGGCGGGTGGAGCTCGGCCCCGCCCCGCGCCCCCTTCNGCCCGGCTGCTTCCTTCCGCTCAGCCCGGCTGTGTCCCCTGCTCTGCCCGCTGACGCTCGCACGGCCCGGCTGTCTCTCCGAGCCGCCCGCTGACACTGCACTGCCGGCTGTGTCCCCCCCCCGCTGGCTGTGTCCGCACGGTCCGCGCCGTACCGCTGGGCAAGAGCGAAATTGCCGCTGCCGTAGGGGGCCAGTCCAGCCCCTGTGGAGCACCCCGAGGGGAGCGGACCCCTTCCAGTCCAAACTGACCTGGGACCAGAGCCAGCCTCCTCCGGCTGCCTTTGTCCGGTTCCCCTGCACTGCTTCTGTGAAGGGTTAAAGCCTTTAAAGAGAAGAAAACAACAGAAAGCGGAGTTATGCCTTCAAATGCCGGTGCTCTTTGCCAGATCCTATCCTAAGCCAATGAAAATGTGTCTTGCAGAGAGAAAGAAGGGAAAAATCTTAACTTACGGCTGTGGAGCCAACAGCAGCCTGGGAGACTGTGGCCCCTGCCTGCGGCTGCCCATGAGCTGCCAGATGCCCCCCGGGCACTCTCCCCACACCACAAGACGCAGCAAGAGCAAAAGAGATGATGTAGGGATGAACTGCGTGGCATGCTGGAAAGGCCAAGATGTCACATTGATTCCCAAAGGTCGCATCGGTTGTCCAAACCACACGTAAGTTCAAAGACCAGTCAGGTATCACCAGCCCTGGATGGCATCCTCTCACCAGGACAGATTTCTGGCTGCCTCACCCACACCCCTGTGCTTGGCCCCAAAGCAACACTAGGCAATAGCTCACGAGCTCTGAATAATTTATAGATCTATTTTATTATTATTCTGATTTCCCAGAACCAAGGCAAGAAATCTTGTGCCTGCCCCTTCCATGGCACCAGGGTGCCCCAGGGATAAGACTGAGACTTGCTGTTTTTCCGTAACTCCAGTGGCAAGGAGAGGGATTTAAAAATTAACGAAGCAAAACGTTTCAGGCCAAATTCACTGCTAAAGCATGTGCTATGGCTCTCTGAAAACCTGATGTCCTGGAGAAGCTGGCACACTGGAGCAAATGGTCCTGTCAGCCAGGAACCTCAAGCACACATGGATTTGGGATGCTCCACAATGGAATTCCCATCCCACAAATCACAAGATAGTGAGCCGTGAATGCGGTTTCTTCCTTCCCGTCCTGAAGTGGTTTAGAAGGGAAAAAAAACCCAAACACAACCTCCCCCCCAAGCAATTATGGCCATTGGATTTTTTCTCCCAGAATCAGCGGTGATCTGCAGCATGTCAACGATTCATTCTGCATTGCTAAGTCACTCCATAAGAAAGCAGAAGGCAGATTGATCAAAAAGGCTCTTCAACTTTGCCACAGTCTTGGCACAGGATCACCTCTAAAATTTATTCTGCTACATGATTTTCACATCAGGTGCCAAAAAGTGCTGCTTTATAGCAAAAGCTAACCAAGTCCAGGAACTCAAGCATCTAAATGGACAGTTTACTTCATCTCAAATCTCAAATGTCTCTAGAATAGAAGAAAAGCAGCTGTCCTGCATATTCTAGCTTCCCACCCCCAGAGCACTACCTTAACTCCTTGAGCCCCTAAGGAGGGCTGCAAAGGGAAGAGCTAAAGTAGGTGGCAAACCTACTTCAGGGCCTGTGCCTGATTTTATGGATTAAAGTAGCTCCAGGGCTGCTCTAACTTCTGCCTGCTCTGGCTCCACCCTTCAGTCCCTTAAAAAGGAAAAAAATAAAATGAGCGTTTGGAGCTGCCTGTGCATCGTCTGGTCTGTGCAAATGACCAAGTGAGAAAAACCCAATCGTTTATATGAAGATGAGGGGGAAGATGGTTTTGTGGAGCCACAGTACCCTCAGTGGGGTTTAAAAAGAGGATAAATACTTGATGTGGCTCTTTATCACCAGTCTGAATAATGGTTAAGGTGCAGTGTAACTCTTCAGAGATGTGGAGTTTTATACAGTGTAGAAATCCCTAGGTAATCCAACAAAAGCAACAGCAAAGGCAAAATAAGGAGGAAAAATAAGAACATCTTAGAATCCTTAATTTGCCTATTATGTCTTCTTAATTGGGGTGTTTTACTCATTAAAAGTGTGGCATGTAGTTTCATAATCCTATTTTAGGCTCCAAAACTAAGCTTCCAACATGCACATCTCATGTGGATGAAATCTTTGCAACAAACATACACCTTGTAAGAGACGGGACTGAAGCCCCTCATCTGTTTTCTGCCTCATGACCATCGACCAGGGCAGAGACTGATCACCCAAAGACCCCCAAAAGGGGAAAAAGGACTTTTGCACAAGGAAGTCGGGGCCAGATCAAGGTGGGATGCCTGCCAAGTGCAGAAGTGTAACTGGTACAAAACTAGTGCCGGCCACGTTAGACTGCATCGTCCTTGCTGTCAAAGCAGAAAGGACTGCATGGGATGGTTTGTACTGTACACCTGACAAAACAATGGGCCTTGTTTCTCCCACCTTTTGGCCAGCTGCCCCCCGCTTTTGAACAGTTTTCCCCTAAACAATGGGACTCATTTCCCCACCTCTTGGCCGGGTTCCCCTCGCTTTTGCACCACTCTGCCTGCTGCACCCCACTCCTGAAGAGAATTGCCTCACCTGCTGGCGAGCTGCCCCTTGCCTTTGAAAAGAGACTCTCTGAGACCCCTTCGAGATCTCCCCACGGACAAAGACGAGTCTATTGGGACCGGGCCAAGAGGACTCCGTCTGTGCCGTGATAGCTATACCCAACCCAACTCTATCTCTCTCTCTCTCTCTCTCTTTTTCTCCCTCTCTCCCTCTTCTATCGCATAAATCGTGTTGTTGGCACTCAATAAAAGTGCTTTTGATTTTGGTTTAAACTTAAAATACTTTGTCCCTGTTTCCTTTGCACTCTGAGATTCAGTTAACGAACCATCACGACCCCCACTGGTACCAGCGGATCGTGACACGCCTAAAAACCCCAAACTGCAAAAACAAACAAAGCCATCTCATTCAAGTTGGAGTTTTACTACCTCACACTGAGAGTGAGCTACTATCAAAATTAACTGATTGTATCATAGCCAAGAATAAATTGATCCTTCTGCCATGTATCTGGCTTCATAGCACAAACATCATATTTTCATGAGCAGAGTGACATTGCTGCTCTTTAGGTCAGATTTTAAGGTGTAGCATCACCAATTCAGAGACATGAGGGGCTTTTTATTATATTTTCTGTTTATAATTTTGATTCAAATCCTCAGCAACACTTCAGATGCACAAATCCTTATTGAAACTGGCTTGATACGGATTACAGCCTGAAGCACAAAGGAAGTCTTTATCACTTATGGCCAGTGTTTTAGGAGCTTATAACTGTAATCAGGTAGGGGTTATATCAGCATGATCCATATGAGATGAACCATGGCAAAAAGCCTTTTTCTATTTGACCTTCCTATGACAATAATAAAAATGTAAAACATGCAACAAACAGATGCCACTGAAGGTAGAATCACTGTCCACTGCAGGCAGAAGTTGCTACTTTGTATTTTGAAAGAAAAATTAAACATTAATTAGTGGAAGCAGATCCTTGTATGGTACATTGTTATCCAGGATTATTTCATTAAGATCTGCTGACCCAATTTCTGCATGGGAAAGAGAATTACATTTTTTCACACTATTGGGATTGGAGAAAAGTAAAAATATTAACATGGATTATTCAAACTTTTAAAAATATGGTTGCAGACAAGGACAGGTGCCTGTATTGGTGTCTCTACAGAAGCCAAATGAAGTAAGGACCATTACAAATATGTAATGATGTCTTCCCTAGAATCGGATTCTAGTTCTCTTATACATAATACATAATTCCTAATTAAAACATATGGAATCCAGCTAATACAGCCTCATGACTAAGGGATTTAGTGAAGAGCAGGAATTTTTTTTATTACTGCTATGATGGTCCCCTCTGTCACAGGTCATCCTTAGCTTACGCCTCCTGCAATCACCCTGGGGAGAGCTGACTCAGATAAATTAAAAGAGCTTCATTTGGGAAGCTTCCCCAACACACGAAAGGATTTGCCTCCTAATCTGTCAAAATCCAATAATGTTAAAGCAACTACAACCTGCTTGCAGCTCAGCAGCACCCCCAAACCAACGGACAGGACCCACAGCCCAGCAGCGCATGGGACTAAAACCCACCTTGGAAGCAGCAGCAAGAGACATCTCTGCTGCTGAAATATTTTGTGCCCAAATGCTGTGAGCTCTTGGCATCTGAGTGGTTCAGCCACCCCAGGACATTTCCAGTCACCCTGCACTCACCTGTTGCCCATAGCCACAAGTTGTATGCAAGGAGGGACGCATATCCTAAGAGTGCTGCTCTCTGCCCCTCATTGTCACTGGCACAAAGACTCATCTCCACAAGTCTGACATTGGAGGTCCTTTATAACAGAACACCATCACAGGTGTGCTCAGTGCTCTACTCAGATCACCTTAAACCACTTACCTGCATAGCTCAGAGCAGCAGCTGGTCTCTAATGAAGCCTTACAGAAGCCTATGGAAGGGGACACCACCACAAGCCCTGCCTACAAGGTGGGGGACAGAGGAAAGAGCTCTCCCAAAGCCACTCCATAGCAGGGACAACCTTTCTAATACTGAGCCTATGAAACCACCAGAAGCAGGTATTTTCTCTTTTTTATAAACTACGCTCTCTTGCTAATAATTTCCATGTGCCAGTCAAGTAACAAGGGAGCCTGGGAGTAACATCACACTTGCTGCATATTCCTAAAGAACAAGATCATCTGAGGATTTCAAGAAACCCTTTCTGCCAAGCTCACAGGCAAAACGGGACCCTCATAACCTCCTGAAAGCAAAGGCTCAGGTTACCTTGGAAGGCAAGTTGTCCTGTCCAGGAGTGATGGTGGTTTGTGAGGAGGACAAGGGAAACAATGCTGGTGAGAAGAGCTCTGCTCCCCTCCCAGTGCAGACACCTGGATGGGGTTTAGCAACCTGACACCCTCCTGCAGGGAGCTCGCCTTGGTGTTAATGGCAGATGTGTGTAAAATTCTCTGACAGGTTGTGCCAGCATTATTTTTAAAGAGGTAGCTGCTTTTTTTTGCCCGTTACACTGCTGGAAGGGAACCCAGATGCCACTGAATTCCCACTCACACCAGCCCAAGCCATTCCTGCAGCAGCAGTGACAATCACTCCAGGGGCGCAGCTCTTTCCATGCCTTTAATACTTTTCAGGGAAAGTTGTTTTTTCCTTTTTTCTTCCTGTTTCAGCTCAGTCAATAGCACTTTTGTGTAAGCACAGCAGCTGCAGTAGACCTTGTTTTCAGTGTTTTGGGACCTGCTTCACTTATGATATTTTTATTGCAGAGCCCACTAGGGAGGAGTGTCTTCTGGTGAAGTTACCTGCCACTTACAGCACCTGGTGACAGAGGCTAATGCACCTTCTGCTTGCCCTGTCACAAAGTCTAAGATGAAGTCTACAAAGTCTGCAATTTACCCATTGTCTTTAATCCTGCAAATAATGGCATAACAAGATCCAGTGTCTGGGGACTGAACCTAAACAATGCACTTAGTTGTCCATTCCAGTGAAAGTAGTTAGCAAGCAGGATGCAAGAGCAAGGCAGCCTCTCCTGCACTGGCAAGCAACACCAAGCCCAGATGCATCTCTGGGAGACATGACTGAGGTCAACCATAAATTAACGGGCTCACTGTGAGGGAAAAAAATAATAATTCTGGGTCCAATTGCATGGTCTGGTATGAAGGAGGCCAGAGGAGATGGGCCAGTAAGTCTTTCCTGCACTCATGATCTTTCTGAATCCTTCTTATTCAGTGGGGAATAATGGCAAGGGCTCCCTTTGCCATGTTACCATGGCTGATTCTTAATCACTAGCAGGGCTGGCAGTAGCTCTTGTGCAACACCACTTTCCCCAGCACTGGGCCCTGTTCCCCTGCAATGCTCCCAACCCCTGCTGGTCTCAGAAGAATTGAGCCCAAAGCTCCACATAGCAATTCAAATGCATCACCAGACATTAGGCCACCGGGTTAACCACTGTTTAATTTCGTCACATTTGTTTGTGAGTTATGTACGTGCCTTTCTTTTGTCAACATCTCCTTTTAGAAAGGATATTGATTTTGTTTTCAAAGGCTCTCGAAAATAAAATGAATGACTACATTCTAAGGAAGAGTCATTTTCTCAACAGCTGTAAATAATTTATTGTTCGCAACCCACCCAGATCAAAAGATACTTCATCAACTGATGTGGCAAAATCTGGTGCAAGCTGCATTTCTATTATCTCAGATCCAATTAACCATTTGGAGCAGACTAAAACATAACTAGATCAATCCAGAATCAGATTAATATCCAATCCATAATCACATTAATCACAATCTGTCCATAATTAGCCATCAGATAATCCCATTGGACAGGAGGTGACATGCAGTATCCCATTATCTCATTAATTATCTATTTTCAGTATCAGACATTGTGCCCAAACACAAGGAAATGTTTTTTAAAGGAAAAATGGATAGGGAATTCTCCTTTTTGCTACATCTGCCCCATTGAAGCTCCCAGTGTCTCAGTGTTGGAGTTTTACGACATTTCTTTGTTTAGCCATATTCTGCTAGGACCAAGAGCTGGCTTTTTTGAGAGACATCATCTTTTTAATAAAATATGACTATCTTAGGAAGATGGATAAATAAAACATTTGTTTCATGTGAACAATTTTCTGAAAGAAAGAAAACTCTTCATCAAAGGTTTTAATGGTAACATGATAACAATAGCTTTGCAATGCTAAATCTTGTTGCAGATGGTTCCTGTCCTTTTTTGTAATGTAAGTGAAATTGCGTTCCATCTGTTTTAATTTTATAATGGACTTAATCCATGGTTGGCTCTGAAAGAATCAGCGTTTACTGCCTTTGCAATCTGCTGCAAGCAAAAAGAAAATAGTTACCGTTTCCCCCTTCTAGAGGGAACTTGTATTTCTATTTGGGAGCAAACCCCAGAGCTGCTCTGTAGAGAGCAGGACCCACTATTGGCCAGCCTCACCCCATGGCCAAGCAGCCCCTGCCAGCCCTTGCACCAAACCCTAATGGAACTGCCCCAAAAGAGGTTGGAATCTCTAGACACGGGGTGGAGGAGAGCAAGGAGTAATCACTGCAGCAGGAGAGATCACATTTGGCTTTGACTAGGAAATGCTTCCAGCACTTCCAAGTTACCTGAACACGGTTTTCCAGAAGTGCCTCCTGGACTGAATTATTCTACGATTTTCTGATCTGCTTTCCCTTAACCTCCCTCAGATGAACCAACAAGCAACCTGTTTGTAAAACATGTGGTATCAAGCTGCTTCAATGCCTCATGGTATTACCTGTAGTAATTTTAAAGCTTATTGTACATCACATAGAGGAGGTGCAGGTCTTTCAACATTTCCCTGGCAAGTAATTTTTTGGGCTTTTCTACTAAACTGCCTGTTCAGCACTGCCTACCCTGTTCCTACCTGCCTGGTTGTGAAGCAGGTCCAGTCCAACCCTACCTGCCTGGTGTCAGCACATTGCTCTGTTCAGATACAGGTGTGACTGCAGCACAGCTTTTGCTTGTTTGGAAAAGTTTGGTTGGCTCAGCTGTAACTTTTCTAATTCCTAAACTGGTGGGAGGTTTGGGAGAGCAGAAAGGATCCTGCCCTCGAGTGGGAAGAGTGATGCAACACAGAACATCCCTGCCAAGTTGATGTATTCTTAGACATGTCTCATTCTCCTATCACTCTGACATTTTTGCATTTTATTGTTAACACATGCAGATACTGACTCACCCAGGACTCTGAATGCTGGCTCAGGCTGAAGTCACCCTTCTGTACCCTCTTTTCTGCCAGGTGCCCAGGCGGGGACCTGTGCTGTCCCACAGCCATGGCAGTGCTGTGGAGGTTCCTATCATCCATCCCTCGGGGTTACCCCAGTTTGAAGAACCAAACAAATTTTCCGATTGCCTTCGTACTTCTCACCCCCACCCAGCTCTGCCACTGCAAGCGAGCCACACCAGCGGCAAGCAGCAGCCAGACCACAACCCCCAGCAGGCGCCACATAGGCAGGGAACACAGGGCTCATCATGCCCTGAGGATGTCACTGCTACACCGCACCTCTGCACCTCCGCCCATGCCGGGGCAGGCAGGGTTGCCAAAATCCCTTGGTGGCATGCGTCCCCGCTGAAGCGGGTGCTTCAAATGCCATCCATCTTCCGTTCCCCCGCAGCTATTGTACAAAAAGCTTGCTTTCAACATTTGGGGTCCTCAAAGGGGTAGCAGGGATTGTGATCAGGCTGGGAGAGAGGGTCAAAGAGCGAAACACTTTATCCAAAGGATCCTCTCCCCCTCCCCAGCTTCTGGAGTTTCATACCTGCGGGGTGCCTGACTCGCACAAAGTGCTTCGGCTGGAAAACGCATCCCGCCTCCCTCCTCTGAAAAAAATGGGCGCAGCTTGCCCTTCCTGAGCCAGCATCTAAAGTTACCATGTCCTTCCCAAGCCATACAGGTTGGCAAATGCCTGTCAAATTCCATGTATAAAATTAAAAAGGTGTTTGCACAGAGGAGAAGGACAGGACCGAAGCCCCAAGACAGCGACAATCTCAGTTCCAGCATGTATAAGCTTTCCTGGACCTTTTGAGGCACTCATGCTGCTGTGCCGCAAAATCTTTGGGCATTTAACACTGAGTCGTAGGCCACTGAGGTACTCTCCCTATTTTTCTGCTACTGCACGGGATGTCCATGGAGACATCGGGGGAAAGAGGGAAGAAAAAAGAACAGAAGGCATAAAAAGGCAACAGAAGAGGTTCAGCTGCGGGAACAGCGTGGAATCAGGTGCATGAAAATGCGGTAAAACACTGTTTTTCTCCGCTAATTTCAACTCGTCACGGGGCTGCTGTCCGGGACGGCCGTCCCGACAATGCCGTCGGTTCTGGCCGGGTCCGTTGGGGCGGCTTTCCCGCACACAGACCTCAGCAGGGAACTGCTCCGTGGGCGCACAGCGTCGAGCCACGTCCGCAGCGCAGCCCCTTGCCGTATGCCGCGGAGATGCTGCTCTGCGCAGCGCCGGGACTGTCCCGCCGCGCCCGCCCGCGGGCACCTGCCAGCGGCACGCCGAAACGCGGGGAAAAGAACAACGAAATAAAATGCAAAAGAGAGGAGAAAGAGAAGAAAGAGGGACATAAAAAGAGAAAATAATAGGCGAACTAAAAGTCGAGAAGAATAACCGGGAAATCAGCGGAGGAAAAGAAGCTACAATGAATCTCCGTCTCCTCGGGCTGCCGATACCGCCGTTCCCTGCGCGCACAGGGCCGAGCCGCACTGGAGCAGGCTGGCGGAGGGTCCCGCGGCCACCCGGGGCACAGGGCGCGGAGGAACTTCCCTCGTGGCGCCTGGGGCCGCGCGCCCCGTCCGTGTCGGCGTCGTGCGGCCCCGGGCTGGGTCCCGCGGGGCGTGCGCCCCGCTCCGCGCCC
>VZTZ01020211.1:419487-489189 GCA_013400955.1 Drymodes brunneopygia | reverse complement strand
GGCTCCACGCGAGCACGGCCGAACCTTCCCCGTGCAGAGAGCTCCGCGAGGATAAACCAGCCTCGCCCGAGTCCTACCGAGGCGTTAAAAATGCATGAGCTCTAAAAAATCCCTCTGAGGTGACATACCCTCAATCACCCAAAAATTATAAGCAAACTTCCCCAGGGTCAGATCTGACGAATTATTTAGTTTTGATTCTGACTGACTCTTGATTATCGAGAAAGACACAAGTGATTTTTTTCCCCCTCTTTCTGAGCCATATTGCTTATGGTAATTCAAACACACTGATGATTTTAACACAGAAATCACACAAGACAGAATAAGTTATTTTATTACAAGATATATAGAACATATTTTCTCTATTTGCAATCTTGTTTCAGCAGTTCTGCAGTGCAAGTCCCACCACAGGGCAGAAGACACCAAAATCATGACACTGGATACAAGAACGAAATAAACTCAAATTATCAAAATTACAAAACAGAACTTGGAAGTATCTACAGTACTTATATAAATAGTGCAAATTATATATCTACAGCATAAGTATTTAGAGTATTGAAAATGCTTCTGAACAGCATTTTAAAGAAGGTAGTCAGCAGGAACTGGTCAGTGTGATGATGTTAGGGATTCAAAAACTAAATACAACTCTTATTTTTTCAAGAAGAACTGTCGAGCTTCTTCCCAGGACTGCCGGGGGAATCTGTTGGAGAGCTCAAGATAATCTTGAGAACTGAAAAACTTTTCTGTTGAAGACAGAACATAAAATTACCAAGTTATTCTCTCTTAAGATAAGATGACAATAAAAGAAGAATAATGAATGTGCAGCCAATTTGAGATACTTTAAGTAATTTACTCCCCTCCCCCTATCCAAATCTTAGACCATGGGGTGACACTTGTGTGGAGCTTAGGACATCCATGCTTGGCTTTAGGAATGGGGGCAGAGGCTCTGATGAGCAAAGGCTCCTATTTGTAAGCTGATCAGGCTCTCTGCCCTATGCAGAGGAACAATACACATCCCTGCACACTTTATGTTCTTGCACCCTCTGGGGACCAGCTCAGTGTCTTGGTTTGAGACAAATTTGGGAGGAAACATTCAGCTCTGGGCAGCCTCAGCAGTGTTTTCTGCCCAGCAGTTTCTTTTTTTTCCACAAAGGGCTGCAGAAGAGTTGTGCTCCTGACTCGCCTGAGCTCAGAGCATGAGCACAAATGCAGCTTTCACTCTGAGGAGTGTGCAGTGACGTGGCCAGGACTTCACTGTGCACACGTTTGGGGGTCTGACCCTCCATACAGCACCAAATTATTAAGTCTGTGCTTTCAGGTTTTATTCCTGTCGGTGTTATTATTCCCACTTGTTTTTGGGGACACCATCCTTCACATTTAAGCGACAGAAGAGATAAAAATAATCCTGCTTACAGTATTATTAAGTCAACTTTTTTGTAGCTGGGGAATGTTTAGAAATCACACTCACATGTTACCACATCTTTGTTTAAAGGTTCATCCAGTTTGAATAGTGAAAATAAAAAGCAAGTTTTTCACTTGAATTTTAGATGTCTCTTGAGCAGATTCTCATGCAAACACAATCCTGGAAAGTTTGTGCTGCAGACGCTGCATGAGGCTGCTTCAGACTGATGTGTCTGATGTTGACAGTAAAAATCTCCACAAACTTACCTTAATTTTATAATTTATTTTTAAACAAAAAGTTTATGCTTTAGACCTAGAACCATGCATCTCCTGGCAAATGTTGAGGAAATGGTGGTGGATTTCTACTTGTTATGTCGGGGAAATGAAAGTCTGAGCATTCCGTTTTATGCACAATATATACTCAAGACCAGATGCCCATCAACACTTGAATTTCAGATGCGTTCAGCAAGTAACAGTCATCTCAGCTGAGAATCTTTCAAATGTTCAGCCAAAAAAGGTTGACTGCATTTTAAATAATATTTATATGTAAATAATATTTAATAACTGACGGGGGGGAAAAAAATCACGACTTTCCTGCAAACAGACAAACTTTAAAGGACAATTACAGGACAATATTTTAGAGAATTTTGTCTTCCTGGGTGTATTGGCATGGTTGCGTGGCTTCTGCAACCTAAAACTTTTGAAGCAGCCTTTGTGTCAGCTAATTAAGTATGTGCAGGTACAGTATCACATTTTAAGACACAATACCACGTAGCATTGAATAAAGATTAAAGTCTAAATCGCTGATACGACGAGCAGCAGACTGGAAGACATGTCTGTATAAGTCAGGATGCTGCAATTTACTGTGTTTCTTTTCAGCCATGCCGGTTCAAAAAACTGAAATCACAATGTAAAATGTAAATGTATCTGCACATTTTGTTACCCAATTGCTCCTCTGTTACACTGCAGTGAACGTACCCCTCTGCTGTGATAACTGATTTTCCATTTGGCCTGAGCTCTGTGCAAAATCCTGTGGGGGAAAACAAACAAAAAAAAGACATTAGGTTTTCAGATCTTACATCTGAGGAATTAAAACAACATTTTAAAGTCTTTGTAGTCACTCAAAAATACTAATACTTCATGTAATCTGTAAATTAACAAATTCTGGCCTGTTTGTTACATATCATGACAGAATACTGCCAGCACTTAAGTTCTGTAATTTATAGTGGATTTTTATACATTTATTTATACCTGTTTTCAAAAAATGCATTTTTAGTACACAACAGAGAATCCAAGGCTTTAATGTCTTCTTAGGAAATAGTCATTATGGTGATTTTTATTTACCACAGCCATATTTCTGTAAAACAAATGGTGTTTCAGATTTTTGCTCCCGACTCTAAATACATTCTTACAAAATTCGTGACTGATCCCAATTTCAATGGCTGTGCTTCCCAGTGAGCTGGGAGCCTGAGGTGCCGATCGCCTGGGAGGATGTGGGGTTGCTGCTGGCCCTGACAGCCAGTTGTGCCCCCAGCTGTGCCCCAGCCCTGCCCCAGCTGTGGGGGCAGCCCCAAGCACTGCGCAATTGTGCTGCTGTCAGGCGTTGGGGTGCGGCATCCTCGGAGCCAGCACG
The DNA here is from genome assembly GCA_013400955.1 of Drymodes brunneopygia. Classification (NCBI taxonomy): domain Eukaryota; kingdom Metazoa; phylum Chordata; class Aves; order Passeriformes; family Petroicidae; genus Drymodes; species Drymodes brunneopygia. The sequence goes on along the minus strand of VZTZ01020211.1, from coordinate 486,158 downwards.
GACACTGACCCTGCCTGGAACCAGCCAGCTCCCCACTACAGACCCTGCCTTTGGCTGGAGTCTCCACCCAGCACAACACTGGAGAAGGTATTACCCAAGATAAGATACAACACAGCAAATCATGGGTGCTCCTGAATGTTTCTGCACATCTCCAAACAGAAGTACCAAAAATAAACAGGCTGATGCAAACTTCAGCTGATGGAAATAAATCTATCGGTAGGGAGGTTGCTGTAAAATGCAGCAATGATCTTCCTTTGATTCTGGCTGCACATTTAACACACTGTATTTAAGTGTTATATTCGTACACACCACCAAACTTTTACGTAAACGGGACTTCTTTTTGCGTTCCCTGGCAAAGGAACAATCTCATTTTCTAGTCATGGGGCAACGTTTTACAGTCTTTCCCAGACCTTCTACTGAAGCAAATGAGAGATTTGCTTGACAAACAACAGCAAGTTGAAATAGAAGTAGAGAGGCACGTCCCTTCTGTGTGTGCAGGATCGCAGCATTCCTTGGATCCTGCCAGAGCTGCTCTCCGTGTGTGCGTGTGCAACATTCGGGATCAGACTTCAACATGGGCAAAACACTGAAGGAGCAGTGAAGTCAGCAGTGACAGGACACTTCACAGCACACACAACTCTTTCGTATTTTAACAGAAAACCTTTTTTTTAAAAGCCTGCAGGAATAGTACACGGACTTGACATTTGGGATATAACTCTAACTGGAAATCAAAGCAGTGACGTTGACCCTTATAAATATACTTATGCTTTACCATAGCTATGGGGATTTTAGTGCCATTCCATCACTTATAGAACAGAAATCAAAGCAAACAACCTTAATTATTCATATAGGGAACATTCTACTCCATTCCCATGTTTTTTAGCTGAAAAAAATTCAAACTAAACTTGCTGCACTTACTAGTAATGTATAAATTATTTTTTTCAGTTTCACTATACGAAAGTCAAAGATGAATTATAGCTGTGCATTTAACCAGAAGTTCATTATTGTAAGGTAATTTTTTTAATACTAAGTTCCAAACTTCTTTTAAAAAAACTGCTATGCAATTATTTTAGTATTAAAAGGATAAAAAGTAGCTGCACTCAGAAGTCTGATGTTATGCACAGGCTTTTAGTAAGTATTTAGTTCTTGTACTTTCTCTCTTAAATGCATGTTGCCTATTCTTTGACTAGCTGTGCAACATTAGGGAAAGGAGTTTGACTGACATTTCTTTATCAACAACAGTAACTTTCAGGTGACTGATACAGGGTTACTCCTAAAAGCATATTATTATTAATAGTAGAGTGTTCATGAAAACTGCATTTATTCACTGGAAACAGTCAATAAAATGCATGAAAACCACGAGGCATGCAAAAAATCTGATAAACAGCATATAAATTTAGACAAAGGGAAGAAAAATACTGCAAATCTTTATTCAAAACAGTATTTGTAATGACCTCAGTGGCTTACTGTCAAAAATAAAGATTGCAGGATTAGACTGGTAACATATGTTTTGTGTATTTTCTGCATAAAATATATACACTTACCCAGTTGTCCGTAAATCTATGGTACACAGTATACAACTGTACATTTGTATGTAAACACATTAATATACCAATTTCAGATATGCTATATGTGCAGGAATTTTTAAAGAAATAAATACTTTAAGATCTACATCAAATCTTCCCAGTACATCCAGTAACTTCAGTGAAAATGGGATTCTGCACGCATAGTGAGAACCTGAACCACTCAGTAACCTTTCAGTGTGGTAAGATGCCTCAAGCACAGGCATAATCTGTGGTTTGAGAGGAGCTGCAGAGGATCTCAAAGTACTTCACTGCTGTTTGCTTGTTTTATTCGAGTGAGGATCCCCTCGCTGAGAGCAAAGGCGAGCACAGCGTGGGCACAGCGCTGCAGCCGTACCTGGATGAAGGTGGCCAGCAAAACACAGCTCATCTCCTGCTCCAGGATGATCTTGTTCTGAGGGTTGTTGTAACACGCAGCTATCAGCGAAGGGAAGAGCACTTTGATTAAACGAGGGTCACTGAAATACTGGAAAGGCAACTGGCAGAGTTTTTGCAGCACGGTGGGGTGACGGCCAGATTGTACAATGATCTGAAAATACAAACAGAACAAAATTAAACCACGTGATCTATCTGCTCTTCCCTTCCTCTTAACCACCAAGGGTGCTGAAGTCATGCTAAAAAAATGAGCGTGGATGAGGAGTAAGTACTAAAAATAAAGCCTATAACATTTAGTTCAAATAAGTTCTGTTTCAGTGTGCAAGTACTATTTTTATTGCGGAGTAACGAAAAACCATAAAGCTCTGAAAGTTCTTTTTTCTGTGTCACCCAAAAAGACAGCAAAGAAGCAAGGGATTAACTTACAGATTATAATAAAATAGATAATTTAATACCTTAATTCAAAAGACAAAGAATTATAGCACAGGGACTATTCTAAGTTAGAGCCATGAAACACAAAACCCCAGTGCCTGCCATTTAAACACACTAAGCACAGGGGGGAAAAATCCAGACAGAAACCACCAGGATTTTAAAAACCCTCCCAAAGCTCGACCATCCTGTCCTCAAGATGGCAATTCCAGAGGACTGTGTTTCATGGGAGATGTCTGCCACGCTTTCTCAGGCACCAGAAAGAAAAGGGGATTGTGAGCTGCCCAGTGAGGAGTTTCTGTAAGGAGAGACTCAGAGATCCTCCCATATGTATTCCTTATCTCACTTTCTATCAGTGCCATTGGCTCTAAAAGGAGAATTGTTTAGATAAATGGGACTGTTGTCATGAAGAAGGCTAAGTTTACAACTGTACACATCTGAAGAAATAAGGCAATGCTATCACTGGTCTCCTACAAAGGAACCTTTCCAATTAACTTGATATTCTTATAAAATCTTTGCGATAAACTAAAAAATGCCCAAATCGGATCTGTTCCAAGTGACCTTGATTAGACAATTACAATATGAAAGAGCTGTTTGACCCAAAAGTTGGCTTTTTGGCATAGGAGGAAGCTCCTATAAGGTTGGAACACTGTAAAACTGAGGGTCACGACTGTAAATTGTACTTGGAAAAACACAATTTTACAGGTACACACCCAGACAAGACTGCACTAAAATTAAAACCAGAAGGACAGAAAGAAGCAGTTGAGACTACAGGAACATAAATTACAGGGATTTACAAGTTTTCAAAGCACTTTTAACAATACCTTCAGAGCACACACTAAGTTGATAATGCGGTTCCGTTTAAAAGCAAGATGAACAAAATAACAGTTTGCATTTTTTTCAGTTCACCAGTCAAAAAAGACATTTAAAACCTTTCAAAATACCGGTAGCAATGTCATAATGCCCTTAAAGATAGGAGAAATTTTTAAAAGACAGCCAAAAAAGTGAAAATCAAGCACACCTTCAGACACTGTTTTGAGGAAAATATCACTGAAGCATTTGGACGATTCTAAACTCTCAGTTCCCACCCTGTATGCAAGAGGTGCCCTCCAAGTTTGGGAGTACTGTTGAAATTTTAAATTAACCAGAGTGGTTATTATACTGTTTTATTTTTCTGTGGCAAATTCTACAATCAGAAAAGTATTTGAAGTCAATCATAATTGTACTAAAATAACTACAATTGGCATTTCTGATTCAGGACAGAACAAGAGAACTCTAGATTTCTTTTTAATGGCCACCATATACCCTTGATGAACAGGCAGAGGCAAAGAAGTTTTTGGGACTTCTAATTTTTCATTTCACAGTTCACTTCCTTTACCTGTCCTAAAAATGCCACAGATAGTTAGTGAAGTCCTGCCAAACTCACAGTGCAGATACCCAAACAGCTTCCATGGAATTATTATTTCATTATCTTTTTCTTTTCAACAGTTTTACTACTATGATGTTATCAACATTAAAGATAGGAAGGTATATAGAGGGGTTGCTGACTGTTTTAATCTGCTCTTTATCACATGTGGAATCAATTTAATGATTTCAGCTCATTGTACTAATGCAGCTTCTAAACCTGATACACTATATTATGTACTCCAAAGAAAAAAACCATGAGTCACCCCTTACTGGAAAAAACCCCAATCAAATAAACCTGCAGCAGAGCACATATTCCTTGTTTCACTCTCAGTGAATAGGTGGAGAAAGTGACGGCCAGCACTTGACTTAGCAGATTAACAACGAAGAAAACAAATGAAAACCTTGCACTTCTCTTGCTTGATTTTTTTTTTTCTTTTTGAACAGTCACTTGGCTTAATAATCCCAGGGAGTTTTGCAGGCCTGGAATATGGAATAATCATCTTACAAACTGCTCTCAGGCAAGATGCAAACTCCTTACTGAAATGCAGCTTGCCTCTCCTCCTGCCACAGACTGGGATCCAGACGCATTTACCTAGAATTAGCTTTTCTTGCTGCGCTCTCTCTAGCCCAAAAGTCAGATATGCCTGTCAAATGTAACAAGATCCTAATTAAATCATTGCATTTCTGTACAGCCAAGCATTTAAGCACCTGCTTAACTTCAGCTATGTGCCTATGTTTCATTAATACTTGCTTGTGGTTTTCTTTTTCTGAACTGAGACCTATCAAATTAGTCCAAGCTACTACATTTTTTTTTAAATCAAGAGCAGGCAACTCACACTGATGTTTTCTGTATTTCCTTTTAAAATGTTGCTTATTCTCAAAATTTAAAGATATTCATACAACTTCATTGGTTTTGCCTGTGCTTAGCTGGAATAAATTCCATCTTAGTTTATCTTATTTATGGCCCTACCTGTACTGAATGTTGGAACAATCCTGTGAAGACCCATACAACGCACAGGTAGGAAACACAGCAAACAGGTTTCTGAAATGCTGTTTCATGATGAATGAAGAAGTTTTCCTTTGTGCCGCGAGCCAAACTCCAGGCCCTGATCCATTTTGGAGGTGGAGCCCGTTACAGAGCGGGTGAGAATTCAGGTTTAGCACACCAGAAAGCTCTGGCCAACACTGCTCTCAATGTAAAAGCCTGCTGAGGAGAGGCTGGAACAACTCAAATCCTCACTCCAATCCTGCCTGGGTGGTGTCTGCCTGCATTCCCAGGTCTCCCACGCCACGCACGCTGTGCCTGCTGCATCCACGGCTGACTGCCCAGCACCGTGGGTGATGTGCTGACCTGGGGGAACTTTGCACTCAGCAACACCACTCAAGGCTGCCTATCAGTTCTCTTCTGTCACTCCCACCACTTTATAGCCTTCTGCAGGTCCTGCTCAATTGCTTAATCTCTGACACCAGTGGGTCAGGCTCTCTCCTGTGCCCAACCAGCAATCTGTGCTCCCGTGTGACTCTTTGGGAAGTGCACTCTGCTCTCACAAGTGCAGTAATCATCCCCATCCACTGTACTGGCATTTCTGAAGTTTATCACTTAGGAAAGCATGATTCATGATTTCTGAAGTCTCCAGATGGAACCCATGTTTTCCTCACGTTTACTTGAGCCAATATTCACTCTAAAGTGTATTGCTTGGCCATTTGCTGCAGTTCTCGCTGTGAAAGCCTGAAGCAGTATAAAAGTCAGTCTTTCAAAACACACTCCAATGACAAAAGCCAGCAATATGCCACACAGCACTTGAGCAATAAAATAGGACAATCAATCAAAAAATTAAAAGCTCCATGTGGTATGAAGCAGTAATAAAGCTGTGAGGGGAACTCATCATCCTGCTGGGAGATAAGGCTTCCCCTGCCACTCAGGTAGAAAGCATGGCTCCATACTGAAGTGGCTGCTGGAAGGATATTCCACCCTCGATACTCAGTTCTTCCCTGTGTGCCCACCAGGACAGCAGCAGCCTTCCTGTCCTGCCACTGCTTCCTGGCTCCTTGCAGAGGAGAACTTCCCAGGACTGAATGGCTTTTCTAGGGAACTAATGGACCATATGAACCCAAAAAACTTGGGCATGACTTTCCTCTGGGTAGCAAAGGGGAACATTGCAACTCATTTCATTTTTCAGTGAGCTCCAAGGGCCCCAGAATTAATGTTCTGATGGTGCTGCAGGAATGAGAATCATAAAAGTGCAGGTCCTTTCCTTCCCTGCAGGGAGATAATGAGTAGCACACACAGGAGCAACCTTTGCCCAAGAACTAGCAAGGGAAAGGTGTTTTGCTGAACACCTAGTTCTATTTACATACTGCATATACACATATTTGTACTTCACCTAATCTTTCTTTGTGTTCCTTTTATCAAGGAAAACTACCATTACTATAAAATGCATATGCATGTATTTTTATCAAAGAAGGGTAATAAAATCCTAATAACTAATAGGAGCCAGAACTTTGGGATGGTACAGCAATGATACAGAATGTCTCAGCAGGTACATGCCAAATCAGATGTAAAATCTTACCAATCCAACAGCTAGTTTTACAGAAAACTAAAATAAGAATCCTCTTGCCTTTGAAACTCTATTTTCATAATCAGGTAACTGAGTGTACAAACACCTTTTAATAAACAGGATGTTCATCACCAAAACTGTCAGTCAGAAAGTTGAAGAATGACTGTATGCAAAATACTGAACAAATGAGTTACATTAAAGTGAACTGATAATTCATATGTTCTGAATAGACATGTAATAGAGATGCATGCTAGTAATTTGTCAAGAACTAGCAGTTCAATTAAATTGCCCCGTGAAGATTTATCATGGAGTAGCATTTTTGGTGATAGAATCTGAGTTTCTTCTTCCAAGTTGCAACTGCATTCAAAAGAGAGGAACTAACTGAATTTAAAACTCTGCTTGCAATCTTCCAGAGATTTAAATACTATTATGATCCCAGATTGGTTTCCAATGTTTCTTTGCACGTATGTTAAATATTGTTAGATATTTTACTACAAATAACAAAATCAATGGTTCAGTGTCAGACCAAGAACTTTTTCACTGCTTGTGTACTACACAAGGTTAGTCCAGAATTATTGCAGACTGGAAATGCTGATTTTTAGAGCAATATTTAGTCTAGTTCTACTGGTGGATTTAGGTTTTCTTGCTTCACTTGGACATCTGCAGCTCTGTAAAGACATGGTTCATGTCAGTGATTTTTGTCAATATATATAATAAACCCACTGGAATTATCTTTTAAAGAAGCTAATCCATTTTGTAGTCAGGTAGAAGAGTAAGCCAGTAGAAAGCTTTTTGTCTGTGCAAGGGCAAAAGAAAGCACTGAGAAGTGATTCACTTTGGGAAGAAACTTTGGGAGCAGATGCAAAGCTGGCACCAAGGGCACTGTTGGGACCCATCAGAGCCACAGGGGCAGGGCCAAGGCACAAGGTGGGGACAACACCCAGCACCTGCAGTGCCCTGAGCCCCTGGCAGGGCCTCCCACCACCATTCCCAGCCAGGCCATGGAAACCATGGGTGCTTCCTGCAGCCCTTCAATTCCTTTCATCCACAGAAGAAAGGGAAAATGGACAGCAGAGAAAGGGAAAACATTGCCAAGGAGAGAACTGAAATCTGTAGGCACAAACCAAAATGTGGAGTTTTGAACAAAACCTTACAAGTGATCCAAGTGCACTGCTCTTGTGTGACCAACCCTGCATGACAATGGCATGTTCTTAGTAGTCTGTAGTCAGGCTGATGGTTTTTGTTAATTTTGACCAAATCTTAGGAGTTGTAGCTCTTTTCTCAAGTGAAAACTGAGACAATGCTATAATAACGTGGATACAGGAACAGGCAGTTGGAAAGTCCAGAACTTCCTGAAACAAAATCTTCTTTGGCTCTTGGAGAAAAAGCTGGTAGTGGAATGGTGTGTTCCATGGGTACTCAGAAACAAATACAGTGCTCATCACCAGGAGCTGAATTCACTTTCTAGAAAAACATCCTTCCCAACAGAAAGTCCTCTCATTTTCATGAAACGAAACATTAAAGCATTACCTTCTACTTGCCTGTGCTCTTCAGCTATAATGTAGTTCACGTTCAGATGCAATTTTCTCAGAACAACTCAGCCTAAAAAGTTAATGGTTGTCTGAGGAGCACTCCCTGCCTTCTCTGCTATCTCAGATGACCTGTGCTTCCAAACTTTAATATGGCCATTATAAACATTAGGATCTTAAAATGGTAGTCGGTATGGGAACCACTAATGTTTCTTTTCCATGTATTTATCATTTATATAAATGTCAATTCTAATTTGTACTAACAAGTAATAACTTCACTGAACAGGAACTGTGCATCTAATTCCTGTAACAGTATTCCATCACACAGTTAAATCCCTTTGTTTGATGTCAGGTTATTTACAGCTTCGTAAAAGAAATAAGTTTTTATATTAGTAGTCCAGAGTTTCTCTTCAAAGTTAGATCTGCATTATTTTTTTGCTTCTGTATAAACAGATCTCATACTGCTAGTATTTAATCAGCAGAATATGCTACCACTTAGGCTCTTCTTCTGTTTTAAGGTCAAACTCTTTTCTTTCCGTTTTGCAAACTCCACTATTGGCAAAGCTCTGAGCAAAGAATGTTCTAAATTCCTCCCAGCATTTTTCAGGAATCAGGGCACCATTTCCATGCAAAAAGAGAGCTCCAGAATGCAACACTCAAATTTAAAAATAAGAATTTTGTCTATTTGAAAAATTCCAGTGTTTATTTTCTTAGCGTCACGTGGAAGCTTTCAGGGAGAAGATAAGGGAGTTCAGGAATAACATCAGTCTTCCTACAAACCACATTCTAAGCACTGTTCTTTCAGAGCTCCATGGTTTAAGCAGATTCAGGGGTGCTTTGTGTATACATCACAGAAAAAAATTCTCTCATCATGTGCAATCATCCTAAGACATACGAACATTTAGGACAGGACGAGGGCCAACCACCAGGACAGTGATGCACTGAAGATGTAAAAATGTTTATCAAAAGTGATGCTAGTGGAAAATCTAGCAAAAGTTCGTTATACAAAGCTTTTGAAAAATGCAGCCCAAAATTACAACTAACAAGTCACCTTAGTTATAATTCAACAAATGAAGTATATGTAAAATTAAATTAATCAATCAATCAATAATGTTAAACAAATATTGTAAAAGATAAACTTCATTACAATGTGATGAAAGGACAATGGAAACAATTCTAATATGCATTGAGGCTAATTGTGAAGTTAATACATGTCCAGACTACAGGAGAAAACAGTAATCTAATATCTGACCTAGAAAAGGCATTAAGGAAAAGCCTAACTTCAGAAGTGAGAGTATTTTAGCATTTATTAACAATAAAATAAACATTTAAATGTGAGGCTGTTCTCATGCTTTATGTTAATCATATGTTTAAGGACCCTGTTAAACCAAAGGGTATCACTGCTTTCTATAAAATTCTAAGCTTCGTTGTTTCCACAATGTAACAGAAGATTCATATGTTTAAGTGTTGGCCTAATAATTTTTAATCATCCAATGTATGAGAAATACATATATCCTGTCAGATAAAATAAAAAAAAAACCCCATCAGGACACATCACAAATCCCCAGGTATTACTCTGAGCCCTGAAGTGATCAAAATTAGCCTTTGTAGCCTGCACTGTTTTTGAAGAATCATCTTTCCACTCAACATCTTCAACTTTGATGATGAGCTACTTATAAACTTGAGCAGCTGCTTTGGGTACAATTCTCCAGCTGTTTATTCAGAATGAAATCCAGTTGATCTGAATGAAGATGAGTTAAAGGGTAGAGAAGAAACAGAACCAGTCAACAGAAGTTCAAGCAAACTGTTGGCTGAGGTTTCTGCCAGCATCCTTGGACACAGAGCTAGTTTGGGTGGAAATCCCCAGAAGGTGTGAATAATTCAAACATTACACTCTAAAACACATAAATCTTTTTGTGTGTCTCAGAGCATTTTCTCTCTTCAAAAGCAAACGTTTTCTGCCACACTCTGGAACTCTACTCACAAGTAAGCCATACAGGCTTGGAATTATTATTCCTAGCACGTTTTGTCTTATGGCTTCCACAAGAAATGTAAAGGGTTTGTCAAGTATCCAATCATCAACTAAAAAGCTTGTGAAACACTGAGCCACTGGACATATTACAGAGCTGGCTGAGACAAAGCTTCAAGCAGAGAGCAAGAAAATGTGCTTTTCTGCCACGAAAAATGAGCTACAATTTACCCTTTACTAAGGGGAGAGGAAGACAAGCAACATTTTCCATAGTACTCCATTAATACATTTTGTTCTTTATGTTTCAGGATCGCTTCAATCAAGTGTGACTTGAGCTGAACGTGACACAAGGGGTTTGGGACACTTCTCTGGGCCTCTTGCAGGCTCCCACCCTCAGAGCAGCATTCAAGGGCTGGGGAGAACTGTCAGCTGCTGGGAACACAGAGCAGGCCAGTGCTGCCTCGGCATGGGGCTGGCCACGTCAGGCACAGCCACCGCGGCTCTGCAGAGCCCGCACAGCTCAGAGTTTATGGGAGAAGCACAGGGAGTTCCCTCACACGAGGCGAGACAGACAATAGCTCACAAGGCTGATTAAATATTTGCAGGCTTTAGACTTTGTTCTAAGTGTCTGTGTGAAAAGCAGTTTCCAAGCAAAGGGGCTGGGTGGGAGCAGGCAGGAGGACAGCAGGCGTTGCGCAAACTCCTGCCTCTGTCCAAACCCAGGCCCAGGTCTGAGCTGGGAACAAACTGCTCATTAAACAGGATTATGCCAAACTCTGTGGTGTTTTCTCAATGTGGAAGAAGATCCCACTGGGGATTAAGCTGAGACCACCAAACTCCTTTTATCCTGACCCAGGAGTAAGATTAGAACGTCACTCCAGAGGCAGCACCAGCCGATTGCTCCCTCTCTTCCTCTCCAAGCCTCAGTTACGGACTGTATTTGAAGGCTGTTGAAAGTACTGGCTTTTATGACACTGGGAGATAAGTTTATTCTTTTGTGTTTACAGTTTGAGAGGAAGACAATAAGATAAACCCAAATGCATTAATTTCTCACACTAATTCCTATATACTCTTTCTTCTCCTCCCTACAGGAATCAGCCAGTCATCATGAACTGAAACTAAATACACTTTACTTCATGCTAAGTCTTTGCTCATATTAAATTACCTTCCCCACATCCTCTCAAAAAGCCAAAAAATCCAGGATGCATTTCGGAATGTTAGAAATACGATTAAGACGTGACACATGAAATGTGCAGCCCCAAATGCTTCTGATATAATTGATTTGCTTTGTTGTAGATCATTCTTAAACAGAAAAAGTTCATCAGGAAGCTCAAACAACAACAAAGGTGTCTGACAAATTACCTAAAAGGCATCCCCATTTTTCCCTGATTGCCCAGACAGGAATGCCATCTTTCCTAAAGACAATTGGTTCACTTAAGTGAATTTATGTGGCTGAGGATGTGAGGCTGTGAGAGCCAAAGCACACATTACAGAGCTGCCTTAATGTACTCCGCTCCAGCTCAGGCACTTTAATCCTCAGGGGATTTCTGTTCATGAGCTGAAATGCTTCTAAATGGGAGTCAAGACTACAACTTCACATGAATCACTCACTTGCCAAAATCAGCTATTCCACAAAATTTACCAGGCATATTTCTTGTTCAAACCTATAAAGCTTTAAAACATCAGGGTGTGCGGCTTTTAAAAAAATTCTAAAGAAAAAACCCATAACCTCAACATGAAATCAATACTCCTAAAAATCCCAGTTTGAGAAGAAAGTAACAAAATCAGAATTAAGTAATTTCAGATACTATTTACTTACAGATAGGGATGTTAACTGCAGGTTAACAACCAACTCCTGCATCTTTACTCTTGTGCTGTATTTTCATAAACTTCACCTACCAGATCAAAATTGTTCCAGTCACTCCACAGCCCCCAAATCAATATAATCAATGAAAGTTTAATGATAGCCTCTAGTAAACAACCCATATGGAAACTCTACATATTTTTATAGCTTGCAAGTTTTCCTGTTGACTTCTGATTTTCACAATTTTTCCATTTTAGAAGCATTTTTCTTCCTTCCCACTAATACTAGAGAAAACCAGCCACATACTAAAACTCAGTATGCACTGACTCTGTGAAAAGCACAAAGTAATTTCTCTCCAAAAGGTCACTTTTAATCTGAAGTCCCTTTGTAATTATGTATGTTTGTGATAAACACTGTGGGACAAAGGGTCCTGCTACTTCATGTCACAGGTAGGACTTACAACACGAAAGAAATGCTTAAAAGAAAATATAAGTCAATCATTCAACAAAAAAGGGAAAATAATCTTGAGATGAAGCCTTTCTCAGGGAGTAACTGCCATGCTTTGGGTGCCATGAGTGAGCCCTGAATTTTGAGATCCTTTCAGAGCTGTGCCTACTGTACAATATTTCAGTTTCTTTACATATCATATTTTTACCTGTGATACTGCTGTGTGGCAGCTTACAAATTTAACATGGGAGAAATTCCCTTCCAAAATATCCTGTAATCTCACTGCTCCTTACTCCTTTACCTGGAGCTCGCTGGGATGACTGAAACACGTTTTACAACAAATTTTCCACATCTATACAGCAAGGAGTAATTTCTAGTAGGTGACTGATACTATTAAATCTAATTCCATGTGCTTCTGTTTTCAGCATATGGCCTATCTGATATTAACATTTCAGTTAATTATGAGTTTACAATAACATACCTTGTTATGGACAGAAATGTCTGGAGATAGAGGGTTTGGACAGAGAAATAAGTTAGATTCATGCAGCTAGAAGATTTTGGGAATGAAATTCCTTTTTCAAGGACTCATAGTGTGTATGCAAATTTTTAAAAAACTTCTGAGAGAACTTTTTACTTCTATCTACAAGCCCTAATTTTATATCCAAGTTCTGAAAAGCTGCACACATCTTTTCATAACTCTTTCAGCAGAGATTTTGTTTTGCAATCTAGCTATAGGATCTTCTAGAAGCATACAGTTCATATCTTACAAACCCTTGAAGTTGGTAGGATTCTTCTAGAGCACTCTAAATATAGTGTGTACCAAAGACTGGGAGAAAAAAAGCTATTTTTATTTAAATAAAGGCACAGCAATGCAAATGAACAATGCAGCTTCTTTTGGAGCCTGTCAGCAAGATCCTGAGTCTGAGGATCTGATTTGTGAGGACTTTTCATATGAAAAATATTCCCTTACTGCAATGAATATGGAAAGATTTCTATTCCCAATGCAGCAATGTGAAAGAAACCAAATCATCTGTCATTCCTGTTAATTTAATTACAGGACCACATTCAATTATCCAATATAATATGCAAATTAGGTGATTTGACAGCACATGCTAATTATATTCATTATACTAATTAAATCAAAGAGTGAAAGGGAATAAAAATGTAATGAAATAGAAGGATATTTTTAATTAACAAGAACATTTTAATTAGAAACTGTAATTCTACAGTCTGATATAGCAGGGTTGGCTATTGAAAGATTGGACGTTATTTTTATTACACGGTTTAGCTTCACATGTCTACCCTTGGTATCATGGGAGCTGTTTTTGCATGGCAGTAGATTAAATGGTGGCCAGGAGAAGAGAATCCCTTTTCCTTGCTCACGCTTCCCCAGGAGCAGATGACCAGTAAAGCTGGGCTGGCCTGTGAGGCAGGGGCTGTCTGGCTCTGCAGTAAACACAAGTTCACGTGCAGATACAAAACAGGGCAGCTCTGGCCCCACTGTTGGCCTTTCAAATATTAAAGAAACACTCCTTGCTTTTTGCAATTTTCACTTTCATAACTGATTTATTTCTTCAGTGACAGCAGCTGCCCTGGAAAAGCTTTATGAATGTTAAAACAAAATAGGAATGAAGGAAAGGAATATTACTAATATATTATATGTGGGCAGAGTCAGCAAAATCAGAGTCTTTTTAAAATAAACAGAGCAAGCACTATCAAAACACTCAGGAATGTGTTCCTTAGGAATCCATTGTCCTCCTGCTCCTTGACAGAATCACTTGGGGCAGGCCCAAGAGCCAGGCGTGGTGGAAACACCAAGTGGGAGCCCAGGCAGAGCCTCTGCGGGTGGGACCCGCCAGGAGGGCCCCTCTGCCTCCTGGAAATCTGAATCTCCAAGCTACACAAGAGAAAAGCACTTTCCTTCTTCCTTTTTCATTTGCTCCTCAACTAAATAGAAAGACTTTTACAGACAGTGTAATAAATGAAGTCAGATCTTTATTACATTAAATAGGTATATAGCTTATGATGGGCTTGGAAGATTTTGTTCTGTGAAAGTGAAATATTTAGGAAATTGCCCTCTTACGATTTTGACGGCACAGTGGTAGTAGTTCACTTACTTAAATCCCAGTACTACTACTACAGAAGATCAATGCTGAGGTTGACAGGCTGTAAAATTTCTGTTTTAGAAATCTATCTATTCTCCAAACTGGGGAACTGCCTTTTTTTTTTCTTTTCCTTTCCTTTTTCCAGTATGCTGCTTTGGATATTTACCTGTTGATGTGGATAGACAAAGGAACCACAAAAAGAGACACTGAAAACTCCAAACAACTGTTTGTCCTTTTTTGTATTCAGTATTGAAAGGAACGAAAACATACTTCAGTTTGTAATAAGAAACACAGATTTAGAGAGGAAAATACTTTAAACTACAAACATTTCCAAACAAACGTACATTTGACTGCAATAAGAACCTGAATCTGCCTTGAAATACGTCAGTTGTTGACTGAGTTAAAGTTGGTTCAAATACTTAATAGAGGTATCTGGCTTTATAGAAATTTGCTTTCATAGCTCAAGTCTGGTGTATCTATTTTTATTACACTGTACTTGCCAGGACTTCAAGCCTACTATTTGAAAACTTTCACTGTGAGACCAATTTTTTATTTTTAGTAGGACTCCCCAGATGACCAACAACGGAAGAAAAAATTGGAAGCTCTTAACATAATAAAAAATTAAACCATAACTGAATGAATAGAAAGAGCACTTCCCCCTTCATGAAAGGCAGCCTGTCTTTAGTGGAAGTCACAACACAAAGAGCACCTTAAAATAATGACCATAAGCAAGTCGTACTGCTTTGCCTAGTAGTAAAAGAAAAATGACTTCCTTTCTCTAAAAAACCTCCCCTGTATTTTTCAAGTACCTGAGTGAGGAAAGCTTCAGTTTTTCAAAATGCTTTTTTAAAGAAAAAAGCCAAACCCAAATGCCTCTTCCTCAGTTAAAAACTTACTAATGAGGAATATTAGAAATTATATAAAAAGCATGTCATGAATCTCAGCAGCTCCAAAGCAAACCACCCTAAAAGAGAGCTTTTAGGGCACGAAAAGGACTGACATAGCGTGGTTGGCTGACTGAAGCCCTGACTTTGAGAGCTGCAGAAGCCACCTTCAGCCCCAAGAGCACAAGCTGAACACTCCAGGACCCTGCCCAACCCCCAGTGGGAAGCACAGCCCCAGCAAAGGTTCCTCTCAGTGTCCTGGGGGCCCTGGAGCCCCACGGCTGCTGCCAGGACTCGGTGCCCACTGGCCATGGCCGGACCTTCCCCGGGCACCAGCCCTGCCAGCTCTGTAGGCTGGCTGTGCTGCAAGAAACCCCTCTCCTGCACTGCTCCTGGCATTGTTGCAGTGCCAAGCACTGCAATGAATCACATCTGTCTGGACTTGTGTGCCAGAACAGAAAGTTTTGAACTGCAGAGAGAAGATAACATGGTTTGCTGGCACTTGTGGGAGCCAGCACAACCCGCCGGGCAGCACAGAGACTCAACATGGAGCAGCACCACACGGGGTTTAAAAATGATGCTGCTGAAGTGCTGCCAACGGGCAGCTTCAGATCCTGAGTGGGATTTGGTCACACAGGGTAGGGAGGCTGCAGGATCCTCCCTCCAGCTGTGGCCAATGCCACAGGAACATCACTATATAATTATGTAATACTTGTGACAGCATTGTCAGCTTTAAGATATTACAATGTTCCAATTATAGTCAATAACTGTAAGAATGTTATCGAGCAGCTTTTCTCTAAAACCTTTGCTGACAAGTTTTAGCATGTCCTCCTGCTCATCAGCTGAACTGAGGGCACTGAGCTCCACACCCTGAACCCCGATCCCAAAAGCTGAGCAAAACAGGGAACCAGGAGGCAATAGAACAGTGAGAGAACAAAGTGAGTACCTTCACAAAATGCAGTATTCAACTGAATCAAACCCAATATGTGGGCACTGTAATGCAGTACCTACACATTCAGAGTCAGCTTCACACATTCAAAGAGCCAGTGCCAACCCCTGCCCAGTACACCCTCAGATGTTACATATAAGCTGAGGAAACTGGGAGGTCTTTAAAACTAATATATTTGAAATATTTTTTGAGTTTTGTGTCTGTGTTATTTTACAAGCCAGTAAGAGAGGTCACAGAGTCCAGTGGCAAAAGAGGACAACAATCATGGAAGCTGAAGGGGAATTTCCCCCATTTCTTGAATAGGGCATTTAGTTAATGACAAACCTGAGCACTGGCAAGCAGGGAGACAGCTACACTGGCATCCAAGGACAAGTCTTCATGGGACTGTAGCTTAGTTGGCTTTAAAAAGGTTTAACTTGGGTACCACAACCATCTGATCAAGCTGACACAAAGCTAACTCAGAATTTAAAGTATCAGTTGCTAAGTATACCTTGGCAGCGAGCAAGGCCAGTTAAAAATCAATGCAATGGCAGCATAAGAACATGGAGTTTGCTTATGACAACATGAAATTAATGGCTTTGTCTTAACACACAACCTATGTTTCTTTTTTACTTGCTTGTGCCAGCAGGAACCCCAAGTGCTTCACAACCAATGCTGAGGGGATGAGTTCCCTGGAGGGATCCATGACTAAATGTGCCCTTGATAACTCCTGATCCCCTTTTCCATTTGCCTTACCTGGTTATCTGTGTTGTTTACAGTGAAGTAGCCCACACAGATGATGACTTCGTGCAGCAATCCCTCACAGGTATGCTGGGAGCAGTACCACAGCAGGGAGCTGATAATGTGCCTGAAGGCCAGGGACAGCCCTTCAGCTCCCACGATCGACTGAAAACAAGGCCAAGAAACATGAATTACACTCCAGCAGTATGTTCTAGAACTTGTGTGAGTTGCATACACATCAATTGCACCCTTCTGGGCTTTATTTTTCTAAGTACAGACTGCGTTCTTTCTTGGGAAAGGCCAGAATCAGAGCTCTTTTTTCCGCCGCTTACTGTTCACAACTGGAACATAACATTAAAAGCCACAGAAGCAAGAATAAATTCAAATTTTCAAGCGACACAGGAAAAACTGGATTCTGCTTGTTTGACGTGCAGTGTAACATTAGGTTGACCATTTCATTTGACATACATTACATGATCCAGGAAAACTTAATAATATCTCTTAGCAATAAGCAAAAGAAACCAAACTATCTTCATTTCTGCAACAGAGCAAAATGCGTTTCTCATTAATAACTCATGCTCTGAACAGAATACAATGATTAATAACAAATAATGACTTTTCAAACATTACAAAAAGTTAGAAACATCCAAAAGGAGAGAACATTCAGCTGCAAAGCTTCCTGGGGTGTTTTTTAAAAGTAGGCAAATTGCTGTAACGTGGAGATTCAGAATTAGATTTTATCTGTGCAGCCTACAGCCTCTATTTAATAAACATGTCAAGCAGACAGAGCGACACAGGGTCAAAGGGGAAAACTAAAGCACAAGGAACGAGCATGACAGTCTCCTAACTCTAATGGAACAGCAATGCAGGCCTGAGAAAATCTCTTTCATTTCAGAGTTTTCTTCATTTTCTACCTTGTAGCCTGTGTAAGTACATATACATAAATCCCAGGCTGTAGCACAGTTTAGTCTCACTGAACTCCAAGTACACCCAGCAAAAGTGGAATCCTTGACAATGAAACCAGGCTCAGCTGTGGATACTTTCGATCTTGAACTTCAAGATTCTGGTAAGTCAGTATATTTTAAAAATTTAATGCCCAATACAGCCACCATTTACTGCTTTATGTCATGTAAATGCCATGTTCTCAGGTCCATTCTTATTTAATTAGTGCTGTCCATGCATGCTGTGACCCAGCACTCTGGGTTTAACCTTCCCTGATAACAACAGGTCAAAGGGCACCTGAGTTTGTGTATAAGAGTTAAACTAATTTTTCAAGGAAACTATGCTTCCTTTTTAGCCAGAATTCATATCAGCTCAGGACCTTGTGCTGTTTCTCACTACCATCTTTCAATTGTTTAGACTGTCAAATTAAATGAAATATATACCCATGAGCCATCTGTGCTAATACAAACTCGAGAATACCAGACCTCTCCTGTTAATCAGAACCCCTATTCTATAGTCCTACTAATTTGTGATAAAACTATTCCTTAGAGATAACGATTACACAGAACATAAAGGAGGCTTTTCCCTGCACTGTCTGCCAGCCTGCCAGGGCCCATAGGGTCAGTGTCCAGCAAACTGCCTCAGGTGGATGTTGCGTTTTACATTAGAGAAACAAATCACATTAACGCAGGGAAAGGGAGAGCTGCTGAGGCCACCTCAGGGTGCCTGTCCATCACAAACACCACAATGCCCACAACTCAGCAAACAGCTGAGGGGACATCTCCTGAGCAGGGCCCAGTGTCTATGGACTGAGGGAAATAATTCACTCTGCTGGGGTTCTGGCCACCCTCCATGCAACAGCCACTGCCTTGCACCATGTTAGGCAGAATAGACTAACTCAGACCAGGGCATTTGGAAGTTAATGCTGACTATTTATTATAAATGCCAAGATATAATGGTGTTGGTAAAGGGATAAATACACATGGGATAAGCAAGATATGGTGTTTTAAAAATGAACATTCTTTTGAGTTTCTTGGAATATCAGGGAGCAGCCCTCCAGCCAGTGTGATTTGCTACAGCTCGCCTGCAAACTGTACCCGTTCCAGTTCAAGCCTGACTCTGGAATATATCTGTAACACCTACAGCAACCGATGGACAGCCAGTCCCAATCAAGGGGTGCTGAACAAGGTGCAGGAGAGAACTATTTTGATTTACAGAGAGAAATGGGGGTCAGTAGTGTGTGCAATGAAACTCCAGGAAATATTCTGCTTCTGTCCCTGGAAAGGAGCAAGACTGGGTGCTGCAGCTGTAGTCACACAGATGAATGCTGCTCACAGAACTCTTGCTGCTCTTGTTACAGGTGAGTACCAAATGTACTGAAAATCCATGGCAAAAAACACCAGCTGAAGGAGCCACACTAAATTCTTCACTTGTGAAAAGCCCTCACTGAGTTTAATGCATTTCAGATGGAGAATGTGGTACAACATATACAAATTACACATTAAATGAAAAAGAAACCTGTTCTGTTGAATTGTGTAAGACTGATGGTGCTAAATGTGTTTTTCAAAGCAATGCTTTCTGACAGGTGTTTTACATTAACAATACAACTCTACCAACTTACCTGCGAATTATGCCAGTATTTGTATGGCAAAATGACTCCTTTACACTTGAACTCTGTTCACAGACAAAGGTAAGCAGTCCTTCTCAGGACTCCAAATGCAGCATTTTGGATTTTTTTCTTTAGGAAAAATTATGAAAACTTATATTTTCCAATTTTTGGTCAACAAAATTTTACTTGGTAAAAAAAATTGTATCAAGTGATTATCAGTTTCAGCTGCACAATCTTAAAGCAAGTGGCCCCTGAAAGCACTGGAAATATAAAATGTGGTTATAATACAAGCAAATCCTTTCACACAATAAAAACTGTTATTTTGTCCTTTTGACTAAGATTTTTCTTTTTCCACTTTTGTGGCTTAATAAATATAAAAACTACGTACTATGACAGAAACAAGTAAAAAAGAAGTTAGAAGACATAATGGACAGGATTCAGCATTTAATGTATTCTAAATTTTTACTTTTTGGGTAAATTTATCAGCCACAGCTATATGATAGACATAACAAGTTACAAATTTTATGCACGAAACCTAACATTTAGTCATGAAAATTTTCCTTCAATAACTAAGATCTAAGCCAAAACTTAGTTCAAAGATATAATCAATAATTAACATTTTCCCACTCAGAAAAGTTTAAAACATCTGTTACCTGGAAGGCAGGCAGGTCAAGAACAGCAAAACTATTGAAGAACCGTAAACTCTGAATGGCAACCTGGACTGTGTTGGCGGCGTAGCTGTCTTTGGGGCTGGCTGTGTTTGGGTCTGAGATGGTGCCGTGGAACAGGACACAGTACAGCATGTGCAGCACTCCAACCAGATCTGTGGCCTGAAGAGCTGCTGTCAGCCCTGTGGGGTCCTGACGTGCAGGGTCAAAAATGTTCCAGGACCTGCCAAGGAAACAGCGAGTGGCTGAGAGGGAGCTCGGTGGGAATGCTTGCCCAGGAGGCAGCGTCCAAGGAGCCAAATTAGAGAAACAGTGAGCTGGGAACCAGGGAAAACCTGGTGCCTAAAGTGCCAGGAAACCACAGCATTTCCAGAAAATACCTGCAATCATTAGGGCACTGTCTCATGCTCTCTTGAATTGCAGCACAGCTGTATTGCTCAGGATCTTGCTTCACATCCTGTGCCCGTGCTCCTGATACCACTCCCAGGGTGGAGTGTGGGGGCACTCCGGGAGCACGTGGGGGCTCCATGCAAGCCCTGTCTCCGGTCAGCATCCTGCTCTCACCTCTCCTGCTTGCAACAGCAGCCAGCAGCAGTGGGAGAACTCCCTGGAGCCTCTCCTGCCACAGTGATGGGCTGCAGGCACTGGAACAAACTGCCTACCTAAGTAGGGAAATAAGTTATTGGGAACAGATGATCTTAATCAAACGATTCTGCAGGAATGCAAGAATGAAGTGGTGGGGCAGCAGGAAAACACTGCTTCTTACTTCAGCCAGATGCTGCTGTGGGAGACTGCAGCAGGGCAGCAAAGCACAGGTAAGTACAAACCAGCACAGCCCGTGCACACGGGAACTGGGGCTCTTTGCTATCTTTTGGATATGCACATAAAATAATGAGAAGGTTTTTGGTTCTCTAGGATACCAGCACAGACAGACAAATAACTCAGGACTGCCCTTTCCATTCTCACATTCAGACTTTCAAAAGCACTCAACATAATCCTTCCACGATTTTTACTACTCATGTTTTTTCACATTATTAATAATCCAGAAGGTAATGCAGGACAACTACTAAGGAAGACTCAGATTATCACTACCTTGGAGGTAAATAATGTGTGGAGGGTAGGCAAGTACCAAGTCAAGCCCCAAAATAATCCAGCAAGTTTTATATTCTCTAATTCAAACCCATCACATAAATTACCTGAATTTCAATTTGGAAACACAGCTGGTCAATACTGGTAATTGAAGGAAACATTAAAATAATAAAATACAGCAAACAGCAATAATGAAAATATGCTACATCAAGGTCTGGTTTTTATCTCATCTACTATGTTTCCATCTTTAAAAAAAAAAGAATAAAAAGAAGGAAACATCAATATCAAAAGACACTACAAAGATTGAGTGTATATATTATTCCTTTTTATAATTAAAGGAAAATATGACAGCTTATGTGAGAAAAATGTTATAAAATGACAACTTAAATGAGGGTATTTTTCCCTTTATATAACTACTAAAAGCAAAGGAAAGGGGAAAGTAGTGAAAACCAGAACCATTTTCTAAAATAATCTGAAGACCTGAGTTTAAGACAGCAAAGACCAGACACTCAGAGGGCTCAGAATATTCCTGTTGAGCAGAATCAGTGAGGAGCTTTCCTTGACTGGTACAACTCTCAATAATCTCTCCTGTATCTGTATCAGGAGCACCCTGCACCCCTCTGTTACAAACACTGGCTCCAGTGACGTTTCCAACACAGAGCCACACAGGCTGACTAATCCTGCTTTTTACAATTACAGACAGATGTCTTCAAGGGAGAAATGAAACCACGAGCTCAGCAACGACCAAGTTTTGACAACCATCACCTTGTACTGTCCTTTTCACTTCTCCTAGTGAAGCAATAAAGCAGGTAAAAAAAGCACCACCTCATGCAAAGCAGTCTGTCCATAAGAATTTCTGTCTGTTAACAGCACTTCATTGCTCCCTTGGGCCAAAGGGAGAGGAAGAGGCAGAGCAGGATCCTGAACCTGCATTGCCCATGTCCCAGAGCAGCCCTGAGCTCAGGGGAGTATGACAGGACAGGATCTGGGCTGTACACAACCTGCTCTATTGGCACCCATCTGTTTCCACCACTGTCCCCTCACATCTTTACCTTTACAAAGCAGTTGCTCAGATGATGTAAGGAGTGGTCTCATCTGAAATTAGCACTTATGGGTACCATTTCTGAGTTATTTCCATTTACAGTCTGAATATTCCATGCTACTGAAAAAGGTGTTCAGTACTGTACCACTGCTGCTACTTCCAGGATCAGTGTCCCAGTCCTATTTCAGGGATACCTGTGCTCTACAAAAACCACTCCAGACTACATAAGGAGTCCACAAGTCTCTGAGAGAACAATCAGATCTTCAGTAAAACACAGTAAGAACAAAAACAACATAATTGTATCTGTTTTTCTTAAGCCCCTAAGACTTACTGGACAAAGAATAAAAAATGGAAATAATACTAGAGTTCTAAGTGTGTTTGGGTAGGGCTATGCTGCACAACAATTTATGGCAGGGCTTTGCTTTCCCTATGCCTGGAATCCATGCCCCAAACCTTCCTTTTGGAGCTCTGTGGTCTCTGAGTGAGTGTGAATGGAGTCAGCAGACACTTCCTGACCCATCACCTGGCTGTGCCAGCTGTGCCTCTGGCAGATCCCTGCTGCAAAGTTCCAGGTGATGCTGGCACATCAGCCTGGCTGGGAGCGGGGCAGGGACCCCGATGGCTGCAGGAGCAGGGAGAGCTGGCAGCCCTGGGACCACCATGAGCACTGCTCTGCTTTGTGTGGCTCGGACTCCCTGGTATTCCTCACTTCAAAAATGCCTTCTGATGTCCAAGGATTTATTCTGCAGGATGCAGTAGCCAAAATGTGCTAACCATCACTTAGTTACACTCGACTAACTAGAATGTTTATTGCCACAGGATCACATGAGAGCACAGCTCCTCCTGCCAACTAGTATTTCCTAATTTCACTCTTAGCTTTTTCAGCTGTACAAAACAGAAAAGTACACTCACAGTCAAATGATAACCCCAAATTAATTACTGCATACGATACCTCACAGAATTTTTTTCTGACTCTGTGCAATCAGAAGATTGACCAATTTTACCAAAGGTTAAAGTTAGCTTGCTTTCAACTCTCACTCCATCATTATTTTTAAACAATTCCATATGAGAAAGCTTACATTGCTGGATGAAATCCTTTTACCATTTTGTGCTGCTCTGGAGCCGAGGATGAATCAAAATATACATAAAAAAGTCAACTGTAAAATAACTCTAAATGCAAGCCTTAGTTTATTCACAGAAAAGATGAAAATTTTTGAAGTTATACTACAGAACAAAACCATTAAAGAGAAAATAAAAATCTGTCTTCTAGATTTGGTGAACTGAAGGAATGGCCAGCAAAGATTTATTTTGAATGTTGTCTGTACTACAGTTAATGAGTATGTGGACAGACCACTGGCTCCTGTTGAGTTGAACTGTTGGTTACATCACTAAGCCTAAATGTTTACAATAAAAAGGTAAAAGAAGTTATTTGTACTTGCTGTGGGCTTTAAAATAGAAAATATCTATATGAAATGATGAAAAATAAAGCATGAACCTCTGCATCTACTGCTCTGAGTGATTTTTGTCAAGTCTGCACAACACTGGGTTTCACACATTTAGCAGATTTTTAGGTCACCTCAAAAAGTAAGCCCAATGAAAATTCAGTGCTGTTGGGACAGACTGAAGCAAAAACCCCTAAAAACCTTCATAACATAAGATGATATCATACATGAAAATCAGACTTTACATAATTGAAGTTAAGAGATCAGATTCCTATAGTTGCACTTCCTCCTAATTCTTCTATTTAAAGAAACTTTGAGTCTGTAACAGCTGAAGAGGTAAAATAGTCACTATGGACAAAACCCCTTCAATTAATCCCTGAAGGGAAGGAAGACTCACTGGATTTTTGACATTAGCTGATATAGCTGGGAAAACAAACAGGCTTTCAAACTTTACCAGTCACTATAATTATGTGTTAAACACAGAAAAACAGAAAAATATTTATATTATGGTCAAACAACCAGCAGGATCTTAAAAAAGAAAGGTTTAATGAAATGCACAGAATTTTCATTATGGGCTGCCACTGTGATTTTCAGCTTGGCCATCAAGGGGTCTCAGGAATTGGTATGGGGTCTGTGACTTACAAAAGGAGTTTAAGACTTTAAAAATGTGGATATATCCATCACAGGAAAGAAAGATACTAAACAGTGGTACTTCATTGCTTAAAATACACCACTATTTATTAAAAACAGGAATTCAATGCAGCTTGATAAAAACAGCATACTCCGCAGAACAAGTATAAAACTACAATTTCTCCAAGCTTCAATATGAGCAAACTGTTTATATCTGAAAATATATTGTTTTAAAAACTGGCTGAGCTAACAAGCACACAAGCCTCTCTTAGGGTATACATTATAATGTTTGTATATTTAAAATATATACTCCTGATTAAAAACATGGAGTGAAATGGAAACATGAGTTTCCAAGAGGCTTAGAACATAATCTGTTGAGGTTTTTTATTATTAGGATTTAAAAACTATCATCAGTACTTTTTGCTTCTAAATTATTTTATTTAGAAAGAGATGTCAAAATAAAGAGGCAAAATAATAATAAAAGAAGAACGAAGAAGTGTTTAGCACCTGCCAGATGTTGCTACAATTCCCAGTGTGAAGCAGGGATTGCAGGGCTGCACAGAAGCGATGAAGTGAAACCTTTGAGTAATTTCAGACACAAGTTGGAGTTGTTTACAGCACTTGCTGGAGCTGCTGTCCCTTGGACGCGGTGAGATGCACAACCAATCTTCAGACAGCCTTGCATCTGATTCACCACTCAGCAGCCAAAACAGACATTATCTTAATTACAGTAATAAAACTGAGCCCAGCCCACTTCTGTGTGGATCTGGGACAGGACAGGCTCCGTTTTCCTGGGTCAGACCCTGCAACTACAGCTTTCTGCCACTGCAGCTTGGAACCCACAGCTTCATCAGCTGCTGACACACATTTATCCATCCCACCACTGCTTTGAGATAACACACAACAGCAACAGTTCAGTTACTGCAGTGCTCTGACACTGTATTTCCCTGGGATAACGAGGAAGCTTGAAGACATTTCTTAAATGGAGAAAACAGCACAGTTTTTAAAGAGCTGCTGTCCCAAGGACCTACATAATTTGAGGGATTATTATTTGCGACATTCTCCGTATGAACAATGCAGAATCCTCCTTTTACCTGTGTTATTGCTCTCCACTGAACTGCTCCTGGGGAGAACATTCTGCCTCAGTGACTGACCATTACACTGCAGTACTGCCCATGGTTTCCTCCTGTTCTTTGCATTAACTCTGTGTTAGTGTGAATTCACTCACTCATGGGCAAAAGCGAAACAAGGCATTCACTCCAGCCCTCCACAGAGCAACAACTAAACCTGTAGGACAGCAACCTTAGTTCCAGAAAAGTAGGGAAAAAAGGCATCTAGACTTGATGAACACTGAGCAGTACAGGAGAAGACAGGAACATAAGCAAAACCTTTGCAATGCTGATGAAGGATCTGCCATAGAGATTCTTACTTAGTGTTCCCTCCTGCTCTTAGGGAAGGCTGAGCTGGGGCAGCATGGCCATACCTTTATTAATGCTCCTTTCATTGCAAGCCTGCTCATTGTTTTCTGTCCTGTGGGTACAAGCCAAGCACATTCCAGATGTGTAGTCAGGACCTGAGGGCCCAAAATAGGCCTTGTATCTCTCATATTTACAATAATACACCCTGGAAAACAGGGTTGTCATTGAACATTGCTACTGGACATCTGGAACTTGACACAAATCTCAAGAGATCTGTAAGGCCACACAGCCCATTGTTACTCCATATTAAGTGTATTTAATATTTTGCTTTATTTCAGGTTAATAAAAAACATCTCTGTTTTCAATTCTGGCTACTGTTACTCTTAATTGTGAGCAAAAACCAGTTAAGTATTACCAGGGCCACAATTTTCAAGCCTAAGTATCAAATGTCAGGTTCATCTGCTCAGCAGAGAGAGCTCAATATACAGACATGCTGCATTTTATCATTTCTCCTATCAACAATAAGGGACAATGCCCTGTTTTCAGCTCTCATACACCTTTTTTTTTTAACTCATCAGGGAGGAAGGAGATCTCACCTCCACTGCTAGCCGCAGATGCTGTACAGCATCAGAAAAATGGTACTTCCAGTGGGACGTCTCAAGTCACCCTCAAAGATTCTCAGTGTGTAAGAGAAGAGGACAGAAAGTATCAAAACAAGCTTGAAACCGGGTAACAAGTTATTAGGGTTTTCAACAATTGATCTTTTACATGTGTTCCATGGTGTTTGGAAAATGTGCTACTCCATCCACAGCAAAATTTCAATTAAAAGAATCAATCAAGCATTTATTAGCCAGTATCAAAAATGATAATTTGAAAAGTAAGATCAATATCAAAGTTAAATCTTTTTTAAAGACCTTGATCATTAATGGAAAGAAAATTCCTCTCTTATAATAGAATATGTTTATAACATATGTTCAGAATAGATTCCCTTATTTCAATAACATTTTATGATTTTAAAATTGAAAATCCTCCAATTTATGTTTCTACATTAGTAAGACTTTTCTTTACTGTATCTAACGCCACAATTTTCGACTTTTTTTTTTTATACGAGTCTACCACAGTAATAAAAGAAGTCTCTTCATTCATGTCTTAAAATTTTACCATCTACATTATATCAACCATAGACCTCATTTAATACATAATGTTGATTTATATATATATAAAATGATTTGAGGCTATTCTCTAATAATCATTATTGTTGTGCCACCTTGTACGTGCAGAGAGGGAATTGACTGAGATCTCTTCACTGCTTCCAGAATTGTTTCCCATGAAGTAACTGTCCAAATACACACATCAACTCAGATAACCAGAGTTTAGAAATATTCTCCTGAATTTGGGAGTTTTATGAGATGTGCTTTTGAGGAAGGCAGTAAAGTCTAGATTGACAGCTCTTCCTACTTCAGAGCTCCAGAAACAGCCCAACATACTTTTTACTCACAGGACTGGATCTTTTAACTGTTTAAAACTTAGCTTTTAAACAAGAACCTCTGGCTCTCTGGGGATATGGCAATGACAGTTGCAGTACAGTTCCTAACAACCTGTCTGAAGGCACAGGAGAAGGATCCCACAGGTCATAAATTATTTCACTGTTGTGCTGAGCTGGTTTGAGCCTGAGGTGGTCCTGGTTCCCCACCCAATATCTACTGTGCTGTGTCAGCTTCTCACTGTGCCACTTAATGCTGCATGCTGAGATCTGCACACAGAACAGACTCTATGAAAGTACTCTCATGAATTTAATGTGGAATGACAACTTCTTGTATGACTGACAACAGCCTGAAAAAAGTTCTACCCAAAAAAACCAGATTAATTTTGTGTGCCCCTCCCCTCATTACCATCAAGGAGCATAAAGCAGTTTCTAACCTGGAACCATCATATATAGGAGGATATACCAGAAGAACATTTCAAAATTGCTCTTGCAACAATGGTGAAAGCCTGCCATTAATTTGGCAAAACTGCTTTTCATGCTACAGTGTCAGAGCCCTTGTAACACTTCCTGGGCTTCTCAAATCTCAGTAACAGCCTCAACCCTTGGCTGATCAGAGTAGCTGGTGAGTGGGATGGACAGAGGGGTGGAACAGGCAGGCTGGTTTGGTGCTCAAGCAAGTATCAACTGAGCTGGAGACTGAGAAAAGGTGACTAAGAAGGTTGCATTGCCTCCTACCACCATTCACCAGGAATGAAAGAGGCATCTGTATTTCTCACAGAGGGGCCACCCTTTGTGCTGCAGATCAGGTATCACACATCATGTATTACTGCAGTGTGACATATTTCAGAATTCAATAAATTAGAGCTCTGTTTCCGCCACCTTAATCTGTGTTTGGCAGTACCTTTTTCCATTTAAATCACCTCCAACTCTGAGGACTTCTGTAACATGACGGAATTACACTCTGCATTCACGGTTCAAATGAGAGTGGGCTCAGGTGGAAAGACATGATTTAAACTGCCCTTCTAATCAGTTACTTCAAAGCTTTTGATCTGAAAGTGACAGACAACAGTTTTGAAATCTCCAAGTTCATTCCTCTCATTTCTTTTCATGCTCAAATGAACAATCTACCCTGAAAATCAGGAACAACCAGCACCTTTGGATAAAATCCAAAGCGTTGCTGTTTATGGAGGTGGTAAGATCAGATACTTCTTGGTGTAACTGTGAAGAAAAACACTCAACCCTCCAAAATTAATCTGCTGCTACAAAGAACAGATGTTCTTGATGGATGTACTTGTGCAGTGCTGTACTATTTTGGGGTGCAAAGATCTCTAGTATTTTGGTGAAGTGTGTGCCTGCTACAGAAATTGCAAATACTGTATTATTGACTCTGACCTAGAACTATTATTCCACTAACAGAAGGGTGATTTTTTATTATTGTCTTTAGTGACTATTTGACTTCTGGCAGCACTCTCCTGGAATTTAAAATGCCAAGTTGGCAGCTTTCAGAAAGGGAAATTTCAGTAAGTTGGGATGGTCTCTTTGAGCTCATATTTCTTGCAGTTCTTTTTCCATGTGTCTGTGTCCCTGGCTACCAGCAACAGCTCTTACCTACAGCTTTGTTTCTTATCCTATGTTTTACTAGCTCTAGTTTTTCAAGCCTAGCATCATTTTACCCTTCAGGAATGCATTGCAAAGTTCTGCCAGCCTTGATTTTTCCTGAAATGTGTAACAGTAACGGTGGTAGGTTCAAGTAAGCGCAGCCCAAAGCTCTGAAATTTTGACTCTCACATGAGTGTCAGGCTGTCCTACACTGTAGACCACAGAAGTCCAGATTTGCTGGCAGGCACATACCTCGGGCACACTTCCCACAGCCTTGGTTAAGTTACAACAACAAGCATTTTGCATTAGAAAACTCCCTGACAAATCTAGTAATAGATTTCTTCATGGAAAATAGAATTCCCTTACTTATGATGGTATTTTAAAGAACAAGAGCTGAATTAGGCTGCTCTAGAGACAAATCATAGAGACAAATCAATTAAGAGTTGATTTTAGCTGATAATAAAATACATACTGAAGTCCTTGGGACTGAACACTTGAAACGATCAGTGATAAAACCCTGTTGGAATGAGGAGTAAAGGAGGTAAAATCTGCAATTCTGATAAATGACTTACAAGAATCGAGCCTCGGTGCAGGTAACTCATTACAGTTTGCTGGTGAGAGGGTGAGCAGAGGAAATCTCCTGCACTGCTTCTTTCCCTGTGTGTCCCACAGTGGCCAGCTCTGGCTGAGCCTCAGCAGGAGGCCATGCCTGATCAACACATTTTGAGCTGACAGCCCCAGTGCACCCACCTTCCATTGACAGCGAAACACAGCTGGCAGACTCCGTGCAGCACTGCTGTGGCATTCTGCAGAAAACTTGCTATTTTGGGGTTCTCATCAACAGGGCCTTGAACAGACAGGAAACAGCAACACAGCTTGTCCACCAGTCCTATGTTCACTACATAACTACAAATAGAGGAAAAAGTGTATTACAAAAAATAGTTCCACAAAAGTTTTGGTAACTTTGCAAAAGAAATAATTTTGCTTCTCTGCTATCAAACAACTCAAAAAGCAGGTTGTGATTACTTAAATACTCTTTCTGAAAGGGCTCAATAAAACAATACCAATTACAGTAACTTCAGCTCTGGCTCTCTGTGACTATCAGTAGTTTTTGTTAAGAGATCTGTCTGTTGTAGGATAATTCGTATTATACTGTACAAGAAAGATGAGTGTAAATGTTTATTTTAACATACTGCTAGAAGGACAATGGAATTTTGCCATAGTTAAATGATTTATAATAATCTTGATAGCTCTGCAACAGCACAATTTCTTTTTAGCATGAAGAGGTAAACTCTGTAGAATACACTAATTCAAGAAGACAATGATGTTATCCAGATAATGTTTTATAGCAATACATCCATCATAGCAACCACTGCCTGATTGTTGGGCTCTGTTCCCCTCTTATAAATACACATGCAACATCTCAGGGACTAACAGAATATTAACAACCTTCTACCATCAGTATAGAAGGATCAAGATCAAAAAATCTCCTCAGGATTCAATCAAATTCAATACAGAGAAAACCATGTAGTGACTTTTTTTTCTCAACTGAAAACTCCTTTATTTTTTATTAGGGTTGACCAGATCATCATTGCTGATCCTCAGATCACAACTGCTTAAGTTCCTTCTTTGAATTTCTAATGGCCTGGGAACCTATGCCAAAAAATCTGCTCTTCACCCTTGTACCAAGATCTCTCTGTCCACAGCAGGTTCTCTCATACTTTGATCATTATCAGCTCCACTTAAACTGTGCACAGATGCATTTTTTCCATGTCACTTTGCTGATACACCTCACTTCACCTCCTTTCCTTCTCTACCACAATTATCCAGCTTCTCAGACTTCAGCCCATCTCAACCACCATATTCTGCTGACTTAGGTGAGATCAGCTCTCTTTGTGGACACAAAGGTCCCACTGTAATCACCTCCCTGACTTTCCCCTCTAATTGTTTTTGTATTTTCCTCCACTCTTATGAAGTGGGAGAAACCTCTTGTCAAAATCAGAGGAACTGCTGTTTTATCCTGTGCCTCCACCTCACTTAAAAGACATGGGGAAGCAATTGCCTTCAGACACCAACAAATGAAGCACTGTTCCTACACTGACTGTCTACACTACACCTCCTGTTCCTGAGATCACTGTCCCACCCTGCTCCACTTGCTCCTCAAGTCCACGTGGCAGAGATGGCTCTTAGAACAGAGGCTCCTTGAGAAGGGAACACCACTGGGTTTAGGTTTACATCATGACTAAACCACCCCGACTTGACTCGAAAGGGAACATTATTAAATAATATTGATCTAGTAAATAAAGACTGTTGATTAGATAATGTTTTTCACAAAGGCTGGACAACTATTTATTAAAAATAACTATTCCCTCACAACCTGTACTATAGTCTGGTTTTGAAAAAACAGGGGGTTTTGACATTAGGGAAGAAAATCTCCTCCTTTTCAGACACTGTTATTGCTCAAAGACAGATTTCTCCTCAGGGTTGGAAGTGAGACCTTCTGCCAATGTCCACCCTACCGACACAAAGCTTTTGGAAGAAGTGTAGGAATTAAGAATAAATATACACTGGACATAAAGCAAGAAACTGCAGCATGGAAGATTTTTAAAGCTGCTGAAGTATGGCAGTTAAAAACACTTGAAGATGCGTAAAGGTTATTAATTGCACACTCACTGTGCAGGTGAATTTGTCTGTTCTACTTGGCAACATGAAAGGTTACCAGCATTAAGTTTCTTGCAGATTTTGATCTGAGCAATCCACTTGATCACACAGGTGATAAACAAGTTCTCCTGCATTAATGGAATAACTCCAGGAACAGAACTGGGTGTTAGATACATCACAGTCACAGAGAACTGCTGAGTGCTGGAAATAGCTCTGAGAAATAGGAGGGGAGAGGAAGAACGAAATAAAATAGAGCCAATACTGATAGATGGCGACTCACAAAAAGGCATCACCTTTCTCACCAACATTATCTTCCCTAGGAGCACTTCTCCAGCATGACTGACACCTGCAAACTGTGTCCACTGTCCCCCTCCTTTCCACCCACACCTGGGCACAAAGCAGCTGCTCCCCTGGCAGAGAGGAAATGGATAAGAGTTTCAGTCTGCTGGGACTATTCCTCACTGGCACCCGGAGACAATAAGAAGAAGCATGAAGCACTCCTTTCCTTGAGGAATGGAGCATACAGACAAGTGGAATGTCAAAGATCTCTAATCTATTGACTCCATCTCTTTTTACCCACAGGAGCACAGTTGAAATAACCTGGCTACCCTTTTGATACCCAGACAGCACATAGATAATTGGTGTTTATGCATCAGGTCTAATAGTCCCAAATTGAAAAAAAGTCAGTGTTCCTCTTTCTTCCCCCATCTTCCTAAAACTCTCACTTAATCAACTCCCCATGACATACAATACAATGACCTGGAGGTGAAAGATTCTCATTAATGACAGAATTTGTCTGTTTTTGACTGGTTTAAAATGCCTTCCCTCTTCTTTTCCTAATTGCACTATTACCTTGTCATCATGCCTTTCATTCCCCATTTATAACCAGATCCCCTAAAGTGCCTCAGGTGAGGGACCTGGTGGGATTCTCACGTCTCTCCTTATCTCGAGGGTCTGCCTGTGCTGGGCCCAGTCAGTGTCAGATGTCTGCTCAGCACAGACCTCCCACCCTCCCATTCATAAATGGGCAGAATACAACATCCTGAAATTTCACACTCTATCTAAATCTGTCTGGGGAGAAGGAGAGTTACATGAGAACACCAAAGTTTTAGAGGTCACTGGTATCTATGACAACTACTTGTTTTGCTTTCTTCCTCCAGATGTCCTCTTTGTTTCCAGCAGCATCATACCAGCCTTTGAAACATCTGAGGCTCACTGTGACATGTTTTCAGTAGCATATAAAGAAGAATTTCATTTTTTCAGAGGGCTGAAGACACACTGGTAACTGTTAATATGATAATTTATTGATAACTATTTATGTAGTTTACCAGTGAAACTATACACTTCTAGCAGGTCTAATATACTGTTGGACATAGATTAGTTCTACATATATAAAGTATGTATTAATTATGTATGTACTAATATATTTAGGTTCGGCTATTAAAATGCAGCTACATGATAAGATCAGATTCTAGGAATGACTCGGTGAATTTTATAACAGGAAGTGTATATTTTATGACAAGCATGAATGCATGTATATGAGAGACCACAGGCAATGGGCACATATGGCTGGCATAGAGAACTGAGAAAAAAAAAATGGAAGCTGACTCTGAGACAATCAGGAGAAAAAATTAATGGAAAGGACACAAAAAACCAAGTCCAAAACCAAAAGATTCTTGGGTTTCTGTATTTCTTTGTCTGCAGTTTTCTGAAGAACATTTTTGATTGAGAATACAGTATTTCAATATTCTCCTTCACTATCCACACAAACTACTCTTACTGCATTAAGGTTAAAGCAGTTTGCTCCTCTCTTAAATCAATGCACTTTGCTTTCTCTCTCATAAAGAATACTTAGAAAAGTTTCATTATATTTTTTTAAACCTGATTAGGTCTTGGACTCTGCTGCTGAAGGCTTCCACTTGTGAGGATTTACTTTTCACTTCCTGCAATATCTTCAGTGCAGTAGAGTGGTTGTTTCCATCTGGGAAGCTGGAGATGAGACATCTGAAAATCACAGCAGTTACCCTCAGCAGTCCTGTTGTTAAACTTTCAAATACCTGCTTATTTACACTTCTGCCTGCAGTAGCATTATGGTCATCTGGAACACTACCCTAAAGAGAAAAAAATCACAAACAACCAGAATTCAGTAAAACCAACCAAAGTTTGTAGAGAAACATTTACAAATTTGCATAGGCCTACACCGAAGGCAATAATAAAGTAACATTCCAGCAGTGCTGGATTTGATGGACATTAAACCATTTCAAGTACAAGATAAGGCAAAGCACATAATCCAAGATGGACCACAATAAATCAAGTCAAAAGAATGCAACATCTGAGAACCAAGGAAGCCTGATAGCAGCACTGTATGAGATTAGTATGATTGTGTTCTTATGCATAAAACATCTCCGGTGACCACTGTACTTGTCCCTCAGAGGTCACCCACTTGCCAGTCATGTAAGAAGCACAACACCCAGCTCTCTCTGAGCACACCTCAGAGGAATCTCATTTTTCTAAATCATTAAACTAGAACCCACTCCTAAAAAGGTGAAGGTGAGCTGTACAGGAT
This sequence comes from Drymodes brunneopygia, assembly GCA_013400955.1. Taxonomy (NCBI): domain Eukaryota; kingdom Metazoa; phylum Chordata; class Aves; order Passeriformes; family Petroicidae; genus Drymodes; species Drymodes brunneopygia. The sequence goes on along the minus strand of VZTZ01020211.1, from coordinate 452,247 downwards.
GTAAATCTGAAGACAAATCTATATGCAGGATACAGATCTGGAAGGAAATCCTCACGGAGAGTACAATTTTTAAAACATTAATTTAATTTTTTCATTTCTGCAGTCCAAGGTGATTTATCCAGCTGAAATCCAACCCTATTACGGCCAGACAGGAAGTGGAGTATGTGTGAAGTCCTGCAGTGTTCCAGGCAGACACTGGCAGCACTCAGGGCTCCTGGGAACATCCCCAGGGCTGATGCTCCTGGGCCAATCCCCCAGACCTCTGTGGGGCCTCTGCTCTGCCACAGCCTGAGGGGTGACACAGACATTAGGGATCAATATTGGCTGAAATGTCATTTTTCTTCCAGGTTAAAACCATTTACACTCAGTATATGCCAGCGAGGCTAGAGAAACACATTCCTCCCCGTATAGGTATCAGGAGGGATTTGGTAACACTTGGTGACAAAGAACAACATGCACATTTCTTTATTATTCATTAGCTCTGAGCCTTGTGCTGGTACTTAAAACTCATTGTAATGGTCTATTTCTGGTGCTGAGCCAAGAGAGCAAGTGAGAAGTCTTCAGCTGCTTATTCAAGTTCAATAGGAAAAACAATACTACATTGCTCCAGTAACATTTGTTGACTAAAATAATTCATGCCTAATGATACCAATTGCTCACTGAAACAGATAGATTGAGCTTTGCAATGTGTAAATCAACTTCAATGTGGAGACTTTGTACTCAGACATTACGTTTTGAAAATTGCTAACAAATGCTACTTACTGCTTTTTCACCTTAGATAAAAAATTGTATGTGCTATTTCTTAAAAGATTTAATAATATCTTGCAGCAGAGCCTTCCATTTGCTGTAATGAAGAGCACTACGAGTGGATAAAGTCTGGTTTTGTCTTCCAATTCAATGGACATAGGAGAAATACGTATTCTAAGTATATAGTCCTTAGTCATAAAAGTTCATGCTTTAAAATAAAACTCTTCTTCTAAATTTGTAAAATAAATAGATCTGGCAGTTATTAGAGTCATTTATTGCAGACTTCATTTTTCATGTTCAATTTTTTGGGGAAATGTGTGTATGTTAATTAATATAAAGTGAGAACAATTGTGCTTTTTTATACAGTGTTACGTCAAACAAGAGATAGAAAGAAATACTGCTTTAGAGAAAATGGGTAAATTTGAACTTAATTCCTTAAAGATTTTGCTTTTACACTAACTCAAAAGAGTGACAACAGATCAGCTCTTTTACCGAAGAAGTAATTAATGGGATAGTGTGAAAGTGTGTTGAGATTTATGTTCAAAATTAATTGGTGTGCTTGTAGAAGCAAAATTAATTGGGGTGCTTGCTTGTTGATTATTATATCAAGCAAGGGGGTAAGAAATCTTAAGATTTAATAGTGTAATTATGAAAGCTTTCAAGCTCTGGTTTCTTTGTTTGGATTACATAAGGAGTTAATGATATTTAGAGAAACTATATTGAACATAGGCTTTGGATGAGTAAATGTTACAACATTACACATTCCTGAGGTTTAACAGGTTTAATAGTTTATACGACACAAATCTACAGGCGTGATTAAAACTTAAACTGACTTGTTGAGTAATTGGTATAAAACATTTTTAAATCACTATGGAAAATCAGGAAATAAGTAACTACTGTCCAAATATTTGACACATCCAACATCTCAATGCTATTTCCGGTTTTCTGCTGGGCCTAACCAAAACTCCTCCTTTCTTTAAGTCAGTTCTTTAACTGGAACACACTGGTGACCTGACTCTCAGCTCTGGTACAGCCTTCATACAAGTGATGAGCGATTCCTCAGAGAATTCCCCTGTGCAGGGGTTCTCATGCTTGGGCAGAGCTGCCCTAAGCTCTTCAGCTCTGCCCAGCATCTTGGGCTTAATCCTGTAAGATGCTGCACAATATGGCCCCAATCCAGTAAAGCACTTAGGCACACATTTAATACAGCTGAAAATGCTGCTCTGTCTTGACTCATGCCACCAAAATACCTCTGCAGATCAGAGCACGTTCTCCTTCTGTGCCAACAAAAAACACCAAACAGTTTCCAGTCAGCAACGTAGAGGTCCAGCACTGACAACTCATTCATATTTTTATTTTATAAAAGGCATAGTCCTCCACAGCCATGAAGAGTTTAAAATGTAGAGTTGGTAAACCCAAACGGAAAGACTTCAGACCTTTAGAAGCACACAATTTCTCTTCATTTGGTCAATTACTTCATATCATTCTCCCATTACCAATGGTGATTTTGTGCTTTTTGCATGTGTAGTTTTTGGGCTTGCCTCAAAAACACCCTGAAAAATACATCTCAGAAGTATCAGTAGGATGCCAGACTTTCTCTGGTGAACCAAAGAAATGGAAAGGCCCAGGAAGTGCAAGTGCTTGAGATGGTGCAGGTGAAGGTTTCCATTTTAAATTCCCTACTCCTAAACACTACAAGCTAGTCATTACCTCTTCTACTGTAGCCCTGTTTTCAGGATTTACTACTCTCCACATGGGCTTGTTATTGGGGACTAAGGGAACTGTCAGTGCCACACAGCAGAACCCTGTGGAGACAGATGTCATTTCAAAATGGACTGGAATGACCAAGCAGCACAGATGTGCCTTGGATTTCACAGCTCTTATCATCAGTGCAAACATAGAGCTGCCTTATTTGTTGAAGCACAGAAGATTAAAAAAACTGACCACAAATGGTGAAGAAACTGCAATAGGATGTACACTGTCATTCTGAAGAACCCAAAACAAATGGCAGCATATTCGAGGCAAGAAATGGAGGAGAAAAATTACTTTCCTGTGACTAGATAGCCAGATTAACTTAAACCAGTAAAATTTCACAAGACACTTACCTAAAATATGGTCTGAATTTAATCACTGTATTTTAGAGAAGAAAAAAGTAACAAACAACTGGGTTTTGATCCCTACATTTGTTTGACTGCTACTTCACCTGATGTTCATTGCACATTCCCTACTGATGTCTTCCTTAGAACTTTCAGACACTGTGCATTTAAGGATTGTCTTAAAAAATAATCAGAGTGATCTGCCATGATAGCACCCAGACAGGCATGGTTTATATGTATGGCTTCTCAGATATCTCTGTGGAAAGTACATGACAGCTGTCACTCGACTGAAAATCCTCAAAATATGAAACTATCCTTACATGCTTATAGCTCCTTTAATTACTCGGTTTTGTCCATGTGAAACCTTCCAAAACAGACAACTAGAAAAGCTGCAATTATCTTTTAACTATCTTCTGGCTATAGCAGACAAAGAAGAGCAGAGACAGCAGGAAACAAATGAACCTACAACTCCAGCACAAGAGTTGTATGAATGCTGGTGGGAAGGTTTGATCCATTAGTCATGGAAATCAGGAAACACCCCTGCTTGTCCTCAACAGACACTGATTTAGGCATTACCTGAGCTAAGGAGGCTAAGGAAGGTAACAGGGTAAGTCAATCTGCAGGAGGTTTCCTACCAGTCTCTTCAGGTAGGAGGAAAAGAAAGGTCTGAACAGGACACTTCAAACTATTAACCTGGACAGGCTGGATGTCACACACACACAAAAGACCCCAAACCAAAGCTAAATCCACATGTAACTATTTGGAAATAAGGTTCATACTGGATGTATTCAAGATTATATTGAAATGCTTCTCAAAACACTACTGTTTCTGTATTCAGCAAATAATAGTGTACTTGTTTAATAATTTGTTAAAACCTTGAAAATACACATTTTCATTTTTTACTCCTGGTATTACTTGGGTTTCATTTTCCAACAATAAGTGGAAATACACAGGACATGGGCAAAGGCTGCATCGCACAGCTCATCCAACCCGGAAACGTGGAGGCAGTTAAAAATCTCTGGGGGTAATATTTTGTATTTTGGTATTCAGAGCTGCTCTCAGCTTGTACATTTCTTTTTTGTAAAAAAACCCAAAAAATTCAAACTCGATCTGATTTATTATATTTTCAAGAGACAGAAATCAGGGTTAGAAAAGCAGCACTGTTTTTGGGTTTTGTACTCAAATATGCACTTCATGGAAGTATGAAGATATCTCAGTTTAAGGGCCAATTCTGCATGAAGAGAACATAAGAGACTTTCTGTATAGGAAAGAAAAGTCCACTGTGGATCACGGGGAACATTAAGCTTTAATTACAGTTTTGCTGCAATTCAAGGGCAGTATTTGGCAACAGACTGAAAAGAGCTCTAAGAGCAGTAAATTTTCCTTCTGCAGTATCTCTGAGCTCTAGGTGGCCAACTCTGCCTGAGAAATCCCCTCTGTGTTCCTTCAGGAAAGCTGAGGTCGTTGTCCAGCACTGGGTTAGGGTTTGGCAGCAGAGTGAGCCTTGCTGCAGGATTTCCCCTGTGGGTAATTCCCCAGAGCCAGCACTGCCCGGTGCACACACCTTTCACTGGGCTGAAACCTAATACCTGCAATCCTCTTGGAGAGATCTGCCAGAACAATGAGCTGGCAGCTGCTCACAGGTTGCATTTGGGTTTCCTTTGTGCCGAAGAACTTGGACTATCTTTTTAAAGTGTTCCTCAACAGTCCTATGGCTTGTTGATTCTAACAGCATCACTTAAATTATTAAAAGTATGTACATAACTTTTCAATTAACAAACTGCTTGGCTCATGGAAATACATACACACAATTTATAAGTAGAAAACCAGGACTAAATATCTTATGATGAGCAGGTCACTATGAATTAAAAATGAGTTTTCAAATAAAATATTTAATGACATTTCAAATTAAATGAAACATTGGAAAATTAAAACTTTCATTGCTAAAGAGTCCTATTTAAGCACTTCAGCAAATCAGACTCTGGCAATGTATTGACCTGACTTAGATTCCTGACACTAAAACAAGTAAGAATCAAACACACAGACACAAGTCATTATAATCTATACTTTAAATATTCCTGCAGGGTGAATTAAAGAAAACAACCTCAGAAAATGCTACTCCACTCACTAGAGTTCCTGGCACACACAATTTTGCAGAAATTATTAGTAGAAGCAAATATATCCATTTCTATAGAATGTAGGAGATACAGCCACCAAACACAAACAACAAATGAATTTTATTCTTTCATGCCTCTATTCTTATTTACCTCCTGGTGTTCTTATACTGTAAATACTTTTAACATGTTTGTGAAGCTTGCAAAAATTTCTAAATTAAAAAAGTTATTTTACCTACCGTAAACTGGTGAATCAACAGGTCCATCAGAGAAGTGATCTTATTACTAAAGAGAACATAGGTGCAGTTTTCTATGCAATTGCTGCAGGTGAGGCTGTAAACATTTACTGTACTGCACAGTGACCTAAAAAATCAGAAGGGAAGAAAAATCAGAATTTTACTTTCTTCAGTAAATTAAAAGCAAATAAATGGCAGCACATCAAAAAACAAGCTTGCAGGAATTCATCTTTATTTTCTTAAACTTGAGATTCTAAACAGAACCAATACCTTAAATGAAATAAATAACTTCAAAACAGTAAAGCAGTACTCATCAGCTACACACTCCATGGGTATTGGACTCTGCCGTATTCAAAATTCTGACCAAAACCGATACAGAGTATCAGTCAATTACCACTTGGATGGGCAGTATTTTTTGTGTGTGGCTAACAGCTATAGCACACAATGAACTCTCTCCTGGCAGGACCTTGCAGACCCTTTGTGAAGTATCTGACAGCAATCCCCAAGACAGCAAGGCCAGCCTTAGAGAGAGGCTCCCAGCAGTGCCTATGCTCAACACAAGGAACAGGGAGGACCAAGGAACTGGCAAACCCCAACCCATGAACGTCCTGGCCCAGAAGTGCTGGTGCCACATTGTCACCCTCTCCTCCCAGAGCCTGCCAGTGCTGATGTTCAGCTCCTGCAGCATCAGGGGAGCCCCAGCTGTGGCTGGGGAAGAGGGAACAGCTCTGCAATGGGAACAACACAAAATCACAGGCACATGCACAACTGCTCTCGGCATCATGGGCAGTGATTTCCATCTGCTCCAATTAAAGTGCTCTTCCCAAAACAGGCCTTGCAGGGAAGCTGGGACCAGTCCTAGAGAATACTCTTACAAAGAAGAAAAATCTCACCAAAGAGAACCCTATTTCAGAATAAACAAAAAATTTGTTTCTTGAGCTTTGCTTACTACAAAAGTCATCACTGTTACTTCGCAAACACACACAGACACACAACACAAATGCATCATAAATATATCCAATAATAAATACAGATGGCTAGATATTCAAGTTGTTTGTCTAAAGTAAACCAAAATAAAAAGAACTTTTACTTTGTTGAGCTTTTCTTAACATGTGAAAAAATGTGACTAAGTTCAAATAAGCTCCAAAGAAGAAAATAAATTGTGCACACTGTTGAAAGGTCACACAAAAGTGGGACTGCAACAAACACCAAGTTACTGCACTGAAAATCATAAAAGCTGATATTTAACAGAACAAGCTGCAGACTAATTCAACATACTTCTGGAGCTGAGTTTTACGCTTTATCTTTCTCCTAAAATATTTTTTGAAACAACAAAATTGTTTACACAGTACGGACTGTGGCTTTACTGATGCTGGGCTCATTGCTGAGGCATCTGGTCACTCAGCCTGGCTCCCCAGAGCTGAAATGGAAGCCTCTGACATGCACACACTGTATTTCTCAAGCAAAGGAAAGCTGGAAATGCTCAGAGGCCAGAAAAAGTGGAGTAAAATTTTTTTCATTTGTATGGCTGGATTGTCTTCTCTTCAGCTGGAGAACTTAGAAAAGAAGTGAATGAACATTTATACTTTTCCTCCTTTTCTGAGTATCACCATATTACCAGTTATATTAATTTAACTGTACTGGTAATTAATTTTGCTCCAATTTCAATCTGCAGTTTACATGATGTGAAAACAGTATTAAATAATTACTTATTGACCAAAGGCAGGTTAATTTTCATCTATTTCACCTAATTTTTACCCTACAAGGATAATACGTAGAGATAATGAAGCACCATGCTTCATGTGCATTTTTAAAAATCTGTCTGGCAGCACTATTTTCTTTTCCTCTCCTGATTATATAAGGGGATTTAGTTCCCTTCTCTTAACAATGCTGAAAAATATTTTCATTAGGCACTTCCTTCTACTTTTCATGAAGATTATTCCCTCGTGTAGGTATGTTTAGAGGGGAAGAGAGAAGAAACTATATTGGTAGTCTCTATTTTCTGTTGAGAAGATGCTTTAAATCAGCTTCTGTCATTTTATCAGCTATTCTAAAATAAAGATCAATTCTATTTAAATATAAACATTATAATTCACCCAAAGTGTCAAACATGAACTTGTAGGTTAATTCTGACAGTATCTCAGAGTTCTGAGGTGATTTAGTTAATTCATTGCAATAAATGCTTTTTGATATATGGGATTCCTAATTCCCGAGAGGATCATTTATTTTACACTTGAAAACAAAAACTTCCCACTTTATATGAAGACCAAATTCCGCTGTAAGGATGCATCATGCTTTTGTATTTCCCAAGTGAACCTCACGTCACAAAGAGTTCTGGCATTTTCAGAGACTCTGATAATGCGTTTGAAAAGGTGCTGGAAGCAAATGGATGTCAAATTAATTTTTCACAACAATAAAGAGGGTTCATTTAATTGATACCATAAGCTTGCTACTAGCAGCTCATCTGAACACATTCTGATCACGGCACGCGCTCAGCTCTGTCACGGCTCGTGGCCTGACTGGAACCCAGCACAGGAGTGTTAGCTCAGAAGTGTCCCCAGGTGGTTCAGAGTGTTAAATGGCAGATTAGAGACAGCACAACTAATTTATTTAATCTTATTAAGGGAACAACAGCTGTCAATTGTCACCATTTCTGCACAAGGCTGCCGAGACGAGCAAGAGGCTGCGAACGGCAGAGCCACAACTTTATTTAACCACACGTTAAACTCGCAGGATGAAAAACCCAACACATTTCCCATCATTTTCTTCCCTTTTGGAAGAAAATAACTGCTCTGAATTCCAAAGTGTTATCTCCAGAGATCCTAAAGCCAGCTGAAGGCTTGAAGCAGGAGGCTCTGCAAAGCAGTTGGTTATTGATTACCGATGTTGCTCTAAACTTTGCATCATATCCACAAATCAGCTTTCCAGCTCTGGCCCCAGCAACTTCACACCACCCCATGGCCACGCTGCCCTCCAGAGTAAATCCAATTATAAAAACACTCCTTATGGCACACAAGCTTTGAGCCAAAAAAGAAATCTGTCTTTAAACTAGACAAAAATATGCATCTGTACGTTATATTTATTTTACATGAGTATGAAGGAGAAGGAGAGGATTAATTTTAGTCAAGCTAGATCTGAACAGTTTATATGCCTGTACACGATTTTTTTTTAATGTTAGTACATCTTCATTTCCTCAATTTGTCTGATACAAACAAGTTGACAAACTTTAACTTTTATTAAAAACACTGAGGCATTAACAGTATGCAACCATGGAAAACTAATCCATGATAGTGCACCAGGATACAGAGGCAAGAACTCAACATTCCCTTTATAAACACCAGGGTATGATCAACATGTAACAATTCATCTGTTTCAAGTGTAAAGCTTTTCCATGTTCTTACAACCTCTGACGCTGCAAATGAATATCTTTGATTATCAATGGATAACCATAAAACCTCAATTTAGTAGTGCAATAATACAAAACTAAACATTATGAAATTTAGGCTGTGTTAAGTCAGTAGAAAACTGCTCATTTTTAACCAGTTTGAATATTATGCAGCACTCTGATGGGGAAAGGGATCAGTATTGGTAATTACCAGCTGAGCTGCACAGAAGTGGGAGATGAAATATTACTGAGAAATGGTGCACAGAATGGCTGTAGAGTGGAATGGGTAAGGAACCATCAAGGCAAGAATATGGACTGAAACAACAGTAAAACTGCATGAACAGCAACACTGCAGCTTAAGAAGTGTATGCTCATAAACTCAAGAAAAAATTACAGAGAGGAAGCTATAAAACCAGCTCTTAGTTCAAAACAGTTCTTACTGAAAAAAGTCACTTGTATCAGTGCTCTCCAAAATATTATGGATATATATTTGGATATATATTATGGATATATATTAGTGCCCGTTCTTCTTTTTATGTATGTAATTATGGTTTGAGCTTTTTTACCCTGATAATATTTGCTTTAATAAATGATGCAAGAAACTGCATGAAAATAGAAAATATATTAAAGTTGGCTTCAATCCTAACTTGTAGCAAAAGTCCAGCTTTGTTCCTTATACAACTACTGCCAATTTCTCTTTTAAAATACTTGTCACTCAAGGAAGTCAAAGCATTTCCCAAATGTTAATTAAACAAACCCTACAAGCCTCATTTATCAGCAGGTGTGTTACCAACATGTCATGGCACAAAGGGGGTAAATGAGCTGCACATTGCAAGGCAAACCAGGGGATGGGTCTCATCTCCTGCTCTTCATCTGAAGGCATTAAATTGTTTTGCTGTGCAGCTCCTATTTGCTTTTCTGTAGAAGTGTAAGAAGAATATCACAGGGTTCTGAAACCTTTACAATTTGTGCTGACTTGTTTAGTGGAGATGTGGACAAATTCTGGAAAACTACAAAATGCTCCTTAAAGAAATAATGCGGATGGACATAAATTTTTAAGTTAACACCAAAAATAAAACTTACTATAACCCACAGCTTTGTCTTTCCCTTTTCCAGTGATTTATTTGAAGGGGAGAAAAATTGCCCCAACACCAAATGTATCATCTGAATCATAAATGTCACGTCTTCCTCACAGCATTTCCCATCCTGCTGCTCTGACTGCCGAGCTGGACAGTGGTACAAAACAACAGGCATATTGTCAAATCTGCTGATAATAAAGCTTTATCTTGTAGACATGGGATTAAACTTCTGAGCTGCACCATACAGCCAGGGTTTTGGAGAAAGAGAGATGTAGATAACAGCCCACGTAATCTCCTCACCTACTTGTAAATAGCTTATCCTCATCACAAAGCAACAGACAAATTCCCAATTTAAGATGAGTACAAATGGTTAAACATTGCAAGAACCCACAAACAATCTGAAGTACAGTAGTGTCCAAAGCATATTTGGCTGGGGGAAGACTGGAGGGCAACTCATGAAAGGTCGTCATTCAACTTCTCTCCCCAGGGCTTTGCTTTGTTTTTAAACAGAGAAAACTGCTGCTTGACTAGATTCAAAGTTCAAGAAATCAGGATGCAAATGACATTTGCACAAAAGAAAGAAAACAAACTTCAAACTTGTTTCAACATTAAATGAGAAATGTGATCTGAATCTTCTTCCTCATTTAAAGAATATATTCTATGATTGTCCTTGGTTTTGAACCTCCCTCGAACACTCTGTATGTGAACAATTTCCTAAATCCTTTCAGTGAGACCATATGAATACCCATGAATATGGTTTGTGCCTGGTTCAAACTGCTCATGCAAAGACCCACTCTCTGGAACTACTGCAGAATCTAAGAAGATTCTGCACAGAACATTCTTCTCCACCAAATGGCCACAGAAATACCAGCAGAGGAGGCTCTGCATCCCATGCAGCAACACCAAGTTCCCTGGGCCACTTCCAGCAGACTCCAGACTCTCTAGGTCAGACTCTCGCAGACCAACCCTGCAGGAGCAGTTTGCTTTAGAGAGCAGGATCCTGTGTCAAATTACCTGCAGCCTGATGGATAACTTCCCAACTTCCATACTTTCAGATGCCTACAAGCTGCAGACTGCAATTTGCTGTGAAGTTGAATGAAATGCTGTATTTCAGGAGTGGAGCAGAGTTCTTCAGAAGATGTTTTTAACATACAGTGCTGTCAGAACAGTCTATATTAATCTCCTTTCTGCCTCCTTATTTCTTTTGGAAATACTGTTTGTGGAAAATTTGTGTTAATAAAACAATGTTTAGAGAATTTTTCAAAGATGCAAAAACTCTTTCTGTAGTTCAGTCACGAACAGGCTCAGGAATCTGAGTGATCACTGGTCTGAAAGGGGTGTGAGACGGTGACTGTCGGAGAGAGCAGAATCTCTGATCAGCTCTTTGAATGTGATTTCTGTTACACAAATGTGGCTGACATGGGGCTTTATTTATCAGCACACAAACTCTTTTGAGAACTAATACATCCTCAAACTGCCTAAAAAACTTCAAACACAATGCTTTCCGTAATGTAAACACAATGTTCTCAAACCTTCTCAGCAATGTTAGCAAGCAAGACTATTCTTAAAAGGAAAGAACAAAATTCAAAGATGTATGGATTGTGCACATTCCAAGAATTTAAAGCTCAATTTAAACTAGGCTTTATGTGGGTACACAGTGCAATCCTGTCCCTTGTGAAGCTTATCCCACACTGATGAGATAACTCAGAATTAAGAGACTACAAATGAAGAAGACCCAAGGCTGTCCCTGAGCTGCTCTACACAGGCCCAGATCAGGATTGCTCACCAGTGGAGCTGGCTGGACCTGCAGCAAGTGTCTTTGGCATGGCTGTGAAGGCAGGAATTTTATTAATTCTCTTAGAAGTGCAAAGTCAAGATATTAAAAAATGGTTTTTCCTTAGTGCTCTATCCCAGCACCGCACACTTATGCCCCATAACACATTATTGGCCAGTTTTAATCCAAACTCTCACACTGTAGTGCCTAAATTACAATTATACCAATATTACAAAATATCTACAAACAAATGATGACAATGGTACATGCCAGGATATCCTGGATTTGGTTCATCTTATACTAAAATCGTGCCTAGCTCTGCTCTGAAAGCACCTATGTGCTTTTGACTGTATAAAAACTACAGTTAGAGATTAGGGAAAAGAGCATGCTTTTGATTTACCAGTTTTTGCAGGAATTCTGCTTAGTCACCACCTTCTTTTTTAGGGATTAGACATTTAAACCCTTCCATTCTTATGTTCTGTAAAGAGGAATTTCTCTAATCCACAAGAATTTTGATTTACCTGTTTGTAGGAACCCTTTCAGCCAGCAGTATCTTACAACTCTTTAATTTTAAAAGCAGACAGATTCCAGTGAATTACAACCCTTCAAAAAATTCCCCTGCTTCCCACTAGAGATCCCTGCAGACTAACTTCAGAAGATATGTATCTCCTCTGTTAAACTGATTTGTCATGCTCTTTCTATACAATTAGCTGCTGCTCAAATATATCACAGCTCAAAATAAAATCACCGAGTTCGGAAAGCAGAGGATGAGTGGAAACATCTTTCACCTTCCATGGCACAGAGAACAGCAGGGTTTTTTGCTGTGAAGTCTGACACGGAACCAGGAGAAGAAGAAGCAGTGAAGCAGCAGATATGAAATGAATATTCTAGTGACTCTAAGTGGCAGTGAAGGACCCATGGTACTCACTTAAAGGGAACCCGGGCAGCTGCACTCAGATTGGTGGGAGAAGTCACCATCTGAAGAACATTCTCAAGGGCACTCAGTCCTCCTGCAGCCCGAAATGCAATTTTATCTGCTGTGTTCTGAAGAAACACAAAAACAGAAGAGAACCAACAGAAATTAAAGAAATGTCTACATAAAGGGTACATCTGACAGTTGTGGATTCTGGCAATGTAGAAAGTCCTTAATAAAATTATTTATCATGTTGGACACCTTTGAAAAAGAGCATTTCACTGCTTATGCACAAGGAAGAACACTTTCTAGAGCAGAAGCTGAAAGTCTCAGGTGTTATTTTTTTCAATTATCATACACACATATCCAGTACTACACACGTAATATACTTGAAAACCATATTTTCTGTAAGGACATACAATTATAGGGATTTTAATAAAGCTCATCTTTATCTGTTGCTATGATCTTTGCAGCCATACTGCTTTGTATGATTTTAAAAATACAGACAATTTCTAGATGGGCACTTCCTCTTTTTACAGACTTTTCCACCGGGAGACAACCTTCAGGTTTGGTTTATAAATATGCATAAAATCCCTTTTCCTAGGTGTCCACTCAGTTAAATACCATCCTATCATTATTCTCACAGTTTGCAAATGACTGGGGTTTTGCTGCAGCACATCCTGTATTTTAGAAGTGACACTCTTTTCCTTTTCTGCAAAATTGGGTTCATCTCCTCTGTTTACAGTAAGGCAAGTAAGATCTTATTCTCTACTTCTAAGTTGCTAATTTTATATAGTTTTATTCGCAGTTTGTATTTGTTCATCTTGATTTTGTCAATGATGATGATGATCATGATGATGATAATCTAGCTAATAAGAAATAATTTCTTCTTTTTTCCCCCCCAGTGTTGCAAGCACTTCACATATGGGGAAAAAATGGGAAGTCCTCTATAAACACGATTATTATTAGAATGTAAAGAATGTATTCCGCTGTAACAGACTGCATAACAGAAAAAACTCCTAATGACTCTGACAATAAAATATTTATTTGAACAACTAGAAAAATAATTAAGCAGCTGTAATATGATTTAGATGGGCAACATTTTTCCCCTGTGAGATCAGACATTACACAGAGAAGTACATATCTTACTTTTTATTTAAATCATGCAACTTTCTCTCCACTAAGTTTTGCTCCAGCGAACAGCTATATTGCATTTCATTTACAAGCTACAGAAAAACTGTTCACAGAAGTCAGATATTCAAAAAGGAAGCATTTCCCACAATTAATATGAACTGCATTTAGATTTCTAGACAACCAAAAGGTTTACCTTCCAAGGAATAACTGGCCTCAAATGAGTGGAAATCTGTGTGCCAACTCACCAAACAGTTAAGAAAATCAACCAGTGATTTCCTCCAGGCCAGTTGATGAGTATAATTTCTAGCAGTTAATTTTAGCCCAGTGAGCCCAATGAGTGTGCCTTAACTGCAGAGTTATTTGTGAGTTTCACTCATATATTCTTCCCCTGCTTCCTCTTCCTCCCATCTAAAAAAGTCTCAAACCCGGCCTCCTTAAGCTCCCTTGGCTCCCAATAATACTTTCCACAACTCCTGATAGAGCCATAAAGAAAAGACCCAAACAGCAAAGAAACAGTCCTGCCATAAATCATCATTATTGACTTTATTTGAGCACCTTGGCTCAGAGCCACAGTTGTCAAACCTCCTCCTGCCCTGCTCCCCCAGTGCTGCAGCACCCCGAGACAGAGCCCAGGCCTTTCTAACCTTCCCCTGCTGGCTTCAGCTGGAAACCTCCCAGGTGTAAGGAGAGCTGCTGTTATTTGCAGAGTGCCTTTCCTGGGGAATGGCACACCCTGCCAGTGCGGAGCAGGGGCACAGGGGAGGTGGCAGCCTGGCTGTGCAGCACAGCAGAGAGGGCAGTGACACACACTGCTGATTGATCTGTCATTGCTCCTCCAGCTCCAAACGTGCCCAGCACTTGCCACTTCTCACTTGCTCTATTTCTCACGGGAGATTATGCCACAACCTATTAGCTCTTGTGGCAAGAAGTCTTTCCTATCATTCAGACCAAATATGCCCTTTCTCCATTTCATCCCATTACTCTGAGTTATATCCGATTTATTGCATTCATTTTGTTTCTCCCCTCAGCAACTGCTCCATTCTTGAACTCGTACACTGTTTCCTTTTCCTGCTTGGCTTGTTTCTCAAATCTGTGCTCTCTTTAATGCTAAACTCCACCCTTTCTTTTATATTTTTTCATGCGAACTTTTCTTATCTGTGATTTTTTTTTCCTCAGAACTCCTCTTTTCTCTGTAAATACCTGGTAATGAAATGCCCAGAAAGTAACTTCCCCCTATCCCAAATCAGTCATTAGAGCCACACTGAAAGAAGCAACAATATCTTCCTATTCTGAGGGGAGGCTGTCACATATCTATTTTAAAAATATATAAATCTTATGAAGCTGTTTCATTTCCTATGTGGTCTCCTTCCATTTCAATATAGAGCATCACTTCTTTTAGAGACAGGCTTTTTACAGAGTGCCTGGTTCATTTTTGTCTAATACTTCACTAAAATAGAAGTCTACTTGTCAAAATACACATTCGCATTTTAAAAACTTCTGTTACTACTACAGTTTTCTATCAAGCAGAAGGAAGCCTTTCTTCTGATTTTATATGATTTAGCAACCAGCAGCAAAGCAGGGGAAGATCCATGAACACAGTAATTGTTACCTATGCTCACAGAACTCTGTAAAACTGACACGTGGGGATTCAGGACTTTAGCAAACATTAAATATATTTCTCTCCAGTGGTTCTTTTAAGATGGAGAATTCCCAGGGCTTTTAATCCTTTTAATTATTGGGAGGCAATGATGATGCCAAAGCAGCTGCTGGTACCTGGCACCTGTGAATGACCTTGGTCTTCACCCGAGTGTCCAGCTCTCCGAATGCCAGGATCAGGCACAGCTCCTGGAGCCTAGCCATGGGAGCTGAAAGGAAAACGTGCCCTGTGCACAAAGGAGCAGAAGAGTCACTTGAATATTGCACTGCTGACCTTTGCAGGGTGAACACTGTGGGACAGGATGAAACACTGGAAAAAGATATTACCCCGCAACCACCCAGGACAAGACCTTGTCCTGGTGAGCTGCTCAAAAGAACATCCAGCATTAAATCTCCCCAGTGTTGAAACATATTGTCATTCTATCTCTGAAGCAGCCAAATCACACCAAATTATTTTAAAATACGTCTGAATTAATTACTACTTGGGGCAATTTTCAAATTTTAAGTATTTTTGTATTCATCTAAAGAAATCTTTCTTGGATCATAAAAATACGTGAACAAGACATCCAATTTGTCTTTCTCTCAAAAATGAGCTTATATCCTTGAAAATACAATGTCCTGTAGTGCTAAAGCTTTACATTACTCTAACAGAAATTCAAAAGAAGTGGACTGAGGCATCTCACTTATTCAGAGCCCTTGCTCACATACTTTTCTTATTTAAATTGATCCCCACCTGAACCTGTGTCAGAATGAAAGACCCTTTCAGGTAATTACAGCTTTTACTCTGCTGGCACCCAAAACTCTGAGCAGATTAGGCATCATGTGAGTATGAAAAACGATAGATTCTACAAGGAATAAATATTAGATTCATATTGGAAAAGAGCATAAACCAGCATTGCATGTTTTTGCTGCTTGAAAGAAGCCTCCAGACTTCTAACTTGGCCTCCCAAATGAATTAGCTCTCCTGTTTATGAAACCTGCTTCATAATTTCACTGTAGGAACTGTTCTTTGAGTAGCTGCACATTTAGATTGGGAGGGCTGTTCTGCAATCGATATGAAGGGATTCCTGTTCCTTGAACAGAAAGTATATAATCATGCTTTTATACATTGCTTTTGAACTGTGTAAAAATTTGATTTGCTAATATGTATTTTCAGAAATTCACAACTATTCAAATAACATGTTTAAACTATTTGATTTTTAAACACAAAAGGATTTCTATGCTCTGAAGTTACCTGGTGACACAGGAGAGCAGAGACAAATGAACAAGTAGGCAAAAATTATTATTACTGTCATCTGTGCATTTTTAACAGAGATGAGAAGGCACAAAAACCTTGAGGATGCCACCTAGATGTGTCTTAAACATTAGAAAAACAGAAACAGAGCTGCAGTTCCTCAGAGCAGCAGACACAGCATTCAAACCCAACCCATGAAAAGTCTGTTTTCCTTATCCCACCTGAGCCCATCGTTGGGAACTCCAGTGGTCTTGTTTGCACAGGAAGAAAGCCAACCCAGCTGATGTGACAGGAAGCATGTATTTAATCTCTGGACCATTATAAAATGTCATTTGGAGCACAGAGCCACTAACTTAGGCAGAACACTGCATGAATCAAGTAACTTAGTGGGAAGTGTGTGTACACTAATGCATGTGGCACAGTAAACAGCAACAGTGATAAATCAGACAAAGCATGAAACCATTTTATGGATTAATTATGAATTAAACATATTTAAAACTTAAAATTAATCCTTAAAAAAAAGACAAACAATCGAGACAGCTCCCTGCACCATGGACAAGCATGGCTGACTTATTTACCTACCTGTTACAACACCTTAATGGACCTGAATTTGCCTTCTCTCCCATGGCTTGAGTGACAACTGACTAATAAGATTACAGGCTCTGTTCCAATAATACAGCTCAGCTACATGCCAGCAAAAAAATGACAGCCTAAACGTGAATTACATGGCCTGGGAATCCATCCAATTATTAACTAAAGTAACTGTTATTACCTAACCTAATCAAAGGAGAAGCAGCTGTTAATCTTTGGTGGCCTGCAAGTGTAGAGTAGCAGTCAGGCTGGATGGACTGTCTTTGTACTTGACTCCTCTACAGACAATAATTATGTCCTTTGTGATCAAGAAGGAAGGGCTTCCTAACCTTTCAGACAGAGGCAGCAGATGGGGAACAACTGTTTGTGTGTTCATTAACAAGATAGGGTAGATTTTATCAGGGCCTGGCATCTGTGGCACCCTCCGAAGCACCACTTACCCGAGGACACAAGTATGCTTGGCAAATTCAAAAATGAGCATACTAAATAGAAAGTTCAATATAATGTTTTCATCTCATTATCTGACATTTGGTACACACAGCTCAGAAAGAGTGATTTTCACATATGCCCCATCCTACCCAATGTGGCCAACAAAGAGCGACATGAAAAGGCCAACTGGTCTGTGCTGGTACTTGGCTCACTTTTGTTGCACTCATTAAAGCAGTCACAAAATGCGAGCTGTCAGCTTCAGAAATAAAACCAAATGGGGGAAAATCACTGCTGAATTTATACAAGTCAATGGATAACACAAAGTAACACAGAGGGAAATAAAGCCAGCTCTGCTTGGCAACAGCTTTTGGATTGTGTGTTCAATATTCCAGGAGAGAAGCAAGACCAAAACCTCGTCCTGCAGTGCTGCTCCCCTCTCCGCACAGGGCACTGGCAAACTGCAGCACTTGTGCACTTGTAGAGCAGAAGAGCTCAGAGAAATCTGTCTTACCAGCAGGCATGACAGAAGTGGCACTTAGTTTATGCAGGGGAAAGTAAAAATATGCTGGGATGACAGTGTGGAAGGACCTGAACGGGAAGAAGATTTCTGATAATGCACAGAAACAGTTCATATTTGGAAGCTGAAACCAGATGAATTCAGGTAAGAATAAAATGGAGTTTCCTTTAATGCCAGGAGTAATTAATGATGAGCATAATATAGTTAGCATATATAGTCAGTTCTCAATCATTTAAAGTTTTTAAATCAAACCTGAGTATCTCCTAGAAAAATATGATCCCAGTTAAATCATAATTTATTATTTTGGTGCAAGAGTTATTGGTTGAAATCCAGTGTCCTGGACCAAACTACTCACTTCCATACATTTCTCCTGTTAAAGTATTATTATTAGTTAATAAGTAGAGCTGAATCGGAAATAATGCCGAGCTTTAACAGCTGAAATGATTTAATGCCAGCTTTGCTATCTCTGCTCTATGTGACTTTAGCCCATTTTGACTATTTGAAATACTTTTTAACTAACTGAAATACTCTGGTGTAGACCCTTCCTCAAAGACAAGCATCCAAAAAAAATATTTTCATGTAGACTAAAAAGGAAATACAGAAAAATTATTTTTCCTTCATCAACCTAATGAAGGTTTTCTGCTGGCCCTGTAGAAAGCCCGAACCAGAAGCTGATCTGGAAAGCCCGATTGAACAGACCTCAGGAACTAATGGATTTCAGAAGAAATTATTCCTGAATGGAACCAAAATACTTTGAAACATGCTGACTTCTATTTCTGAAAGAACACACTTGCGTAACTCTATTCTAAACTGTTCACTAATGGAAGAAATAATAACTAATTAGTAAAATATAGTTGAAATCCATCTTAAGAATTTTTTTCTCTCCTTTTTTCTGGTGTTTGAAGATTCTATCTAAAATGCCAGGGGCTAAGAAATGCAGTTCAAAGCTGCCTTAGAAAAACAAACCAGACAACTGAATACTGGGCTGGCTTCTCCTTTTTACTTTCTACCTTTCCTCTCCCTTTAAATAAATACACAAGTATATCTACATGCACATACAAATCCATGGACAAATTTGTGACTGTAGAAAATCTACATTCTTTGAGTAGTCCTCCAGACTTTATACAGTGAAAATCCCTGGAGAGTACACCAAAGTAGTATTTTCTATTAGAATAGGAAAATTTACTCCCTGCAACACTTGTCTTTAGTGAAATTAGTGTTATAATAATCCCCCACTCCATGTGAAAATCTCAAACTGGTTTTCAAACATGACTGAATTCACCCACAATAAAATTTCAGCCACTGAATATCAATGGAAAACTACTTTAGGATTAAAACATGAGCCATAACTGACTCAGAGTCATTTGAATTGGAGGAATAGCTATCATTTATTTGTATCCATTTCTTCCTGCACTGTTCATGGGTTAAAGTCCCAGAAAGGAGGCCTTGAGAAAGGCTCCATTCCACCTTGTCCTGCTCAGCAAAGTGCAGATTCTGAAGCCTGAAAGGTGATTTTGAAGCTTTTAAGGCAAGGCAGCTGTTGTGTTTGTGTTTCCTCTGGTAGGAGGGGTGGTTCCCTGGCAGAAGGGGCCTGGGGAAGGTGTTTCACTCCCTGCACACTCCCATTAAAAGTGTCTCTGGATCCTGAGCCCTCTGGGTAACACTGGCTTTCACCTCCACAGCTCAGGTATGCCAACTGCAACTTCACAGCCTGGATTTAGCACAGAGGAAGACAAATATCTAAGAACAAAAAGGGTGAAAAAGCAAGCACTTGATACAGCATTCAAATGCATCAGAAAAATGAGGCTGACGTTACGTTTTAACTGTGTCAAAAATAAAAGAAGAGACATTTTCAACTATCTTCTCTGAAAGTCTATTATTGACAGGCAACCTAAAATTGGTTCAGGCCTAGGGACAATACCACACTAAGAAATTGATTCTTAGGCCTGTCCTGAAAACACTAAACATCCTGTGCACACAAACCTAACTTCTGTCTACGCCATTACATACTTAATTCATTTTTATGCTTGCAAACATCTGCCCACATTGTCAGGTTAAACCAAATTCAATAGGACTCCTTACTGACTTGCTGTATGATCTAATAGAACAGGATGAGCTGTATCTACACAATCTCCTTCTGAGCTCTGCTGTGGCTTTTCAGTTCAGCAGTAAAGTCAGAGAGACACCCTACTGCACTTCTGTTGACAAGGACAGGACCCTCACAATCCTAACTGTGAAGTCTCAAGAATCAGTGAAAGCCATAAAGGAAAGCCAGGTTATGGTAAACCAGTGAATTCCATGCTCTCTGTTCAGCTGCTTTCACCCACGCCAAGCAGCATTACAGGAAACAGACAGTACTGCTTGGGAAAGTAAGAATTATCCTCATAGATATCCTGAGAGACAGCACTGAGCATTGCAGCACTTGTGCTTGTTTAAAAATAAATGTTTGGTCTATTTATAAATAACAGGGCATCTAGGAAGGGCATCAGTTAAAGGAGGAAAGCAACAATAGAGGTTTAGTAAGAGGAACAACTGCTCCTGGATCTCCATGGGCAGCTCGGTTAGCTGAGGCCAATTTGACTTTTTCTGATTAATCTCACAAATAAAAGTTCCCAAACAGGTAAATAGAAAGCACAATTATGTGATCTTCTCCTGTCCCCTCTCAGCATTTATTGGACAATGAATTGCCCAGTGAGTTGGAGAGTTAGGTCTCTCTCAACACTGAATGTGACAGGTCACTACTGAGAGCTGTCAGCCCCTAGAAAGCATCTGATTTTTGCTGAACCCAGACTGTGAGAAACACTGCAATCCTGCCAAACTGAAGATATTCAAATTCTGTGGGAGAGGACATATGGAGAGGGAGCAGTAGCTGTTTAAACACCTGTCATGAAGTCAAGGGCACTTGAATTATAAACACAGCTTTCACCCTGATTGCCTTGGGTGCTCTCTTGTACCCTCTGGGACCACTTGCCCATTAGCCCATTCACAGGACAGCCACAAAGGACTGTGGGCCACAGGAACAGGGTGGGTTTGTGAGGTACTGCAAACATCAGAACAGATCATGAAGGCCTCTGGGTGGTATGTTCTCAGGTCAGAGGTGATGGTCTCAAATCACTGTTGAATTTAAAAATACTTTGAAGAAAATATGTGTGTGTGTATATATATATATATAGATATAAATATATATAAATAACCATCAGACCAAATTAAACCAAAACTTCTACTGGAATAATCATTACTTCATTGTGATTTCTAAGCTGGCCTCTGCTATTGGCAGAAATGTGCCTGGTTAGGGAGTTCTCGTCACTGAGAAATCAGTGCCTGGGCTTTAATGACACTAAAACATCTCTTGCCTTGTAGCACAGGAACTTTGCATACCCTGGAATGTATAAACATCCATTATACCCATTCTGATATGATGTATTAGTTCTGAACTGATGTAGAAGCCTGGTCTGACAGCAAAAAGCCACAATTAGTATAACACTGGAAGCTGACAGCATTTAATTACATCCTGCAGCAGTTCTCAACTACATCCACTGTGCACAGAAATGAAACTCCCAATAATCTCGGAATAAGAGCACTGCAGAGCTTATCTGTGAACTGAACGTGCCTTTTAATACCATTTTGAGCAAACAAGTTAAAAAATATTCTGAGACTGACCCCTAGTAACAAGTTCCTATTTATATGTTCATCTTGGGGAAAAGGTTAATCCACAGATTACAGAAACTCTGGGCAAAGGAATTATTGATGAGATGAAGCTGCCTGGCCCAAACTGCAGCACACAACACACACCTGATCTGTTGGCTCCTTCCAGGCGGTGGCAGGGAAAGGCTGTTTGGGTGGGAAATGCTGCCCAAAGAGCTCCCCCTGGGTTTGCCCACAGCCTCTGTGCTGGGACTATCAAACCTGTGCTGCAGTTGACAGAGAAGGGGATGTTCCCACTCCAACAGCAGCTTGGTCCATCTGTAGATAAATTGGTAACTACAGCACAATGCTGATAGCCTAGGCTTTGAGCACTGTTGAACCTTCCTCAAGCTGTGTTTGAGTAGCCCTGTGCATCACTGGCACTCAATACTGATCATCCAGACATTAAAATTCCCTAATTCTTGCTGTTACAGGCTTTAAAGAAGAGAATTAATTTTGAGGAGGGTTACTTACATCTCCTCTTTTTCAACAATTATATCTGCTTTATCCTTTCTAGAGTTCATGCTCTGATTCAGGTTCTGGACTTAACATTTGCAACAAAGGCAGCATAAATAAAGAATTCCCAATGTTACTTTCTGTGTAGGCAAAATTATTAGATTTTCAGTGGCAATATAAAGCTCAAGGGCCTGAATTCTAGTTTTAGCTAGTAAAACTTACTTTTTAGTTAAAAAAATTTATTAGTTTTTATTTTTAAAAAATTATTTTTAAGTTTTAAAACTTATTTTTATGTTTTGTAATTCAATACCCTTCCTAAAGTTTGGATTTCGAACTCTCAATTGTTTTTGAACTGTTATAATTCAGCTTTACATTTGATTAATGACTTCCCTTCACGTGACATCACTGTAGCTTTGGAACTGGCTAGTGCAGGAATGTCCTGAGTTGAAAAATTAATGGATGGATTAAAATACTAATCCATTATTTGCACAGAAATACATCATATGTTTAGCTAAAATGAACCTTAAAGTTTTAACTTCTCATTGTAACAAATAAGAGTAGCAATTACTTTCACAGAGAACAAAACCCATAAGGATGAAAGCACAGTTAAGGTGCCATGTGGGTGCTTATTTTGTTTTTTAAAACTTTGGCTAGGAAATGCCCACTGCCTGATATAAAAGAAGCCTTTTTGGTGTAAACCAGTGCACTGTGCATGAAAATCTTCACCTTGGCCAAGAACCAAAATGAGAGAAAGGCAGAGGTTGCACCATGACAGCACCAAGAGCTCTGCAGGGGGAGGAGGAAAGGGAGAGGCTGGGGGGCCTCTCCAGCTGGTTCCATGCCAGCTGTTGATGTGCCTTACAGCTGTGGCACAGCTCAGCCCTGCTCTGGTGCCCTGGCAGTGCTGCACTGCAGACCAGACATGGACACCCCAGCTGCTCACAAAGCCCTGCACAGCAGAGACAGCACCAACACCCTGGCTCATCACTGTGCCTCCTAAACTGGGGGCATGTCGCTGCTTCCTCTTGAAATTAATACTGTGCATATGTGTACCTCTATTTTTTCTGCAGAATTCTCCATGTGACTGCAGGTTTAAGTCCTGTCAGGATCCACAGTGATTATCCAGGTAAGCCCCCTGTGCACCCACACCAGGAGACAACTGCTGTAAGCAGCTTAGCAGGAAAAAGAGCTGGGTGATTTCCAAGCACAATGGTGTCTGAACCTGTTGTCAGAAACAAATTCTACTTCTAAATAGATTTATGACTTGTGAGGATTGAAAGGAGCACTGCTCTTCCTGCCAGTGGTGTCCTCTAGCGGAGAGCCGGCAGAGGCCAAGTGAACAGGGAACGGAACGGGCTGATCCAGAACCACCCTGCCGGGAACGCCTCCCACCCGCAAACCTGCCAACAAAGGGCTGCAATCCTCACCACGCTTTTCATTGCTACAGTAATGCTGAAAGAGAAACTTTTCAAAGCTTCAGTCAGCCTAAGGAACGAATCCACTGTGAGGCTATAGAGAACAATGTATGTTAAATTATATACAGATCCTCTGCCTGTGTGTGTATGCATGGTTATACATAAGACCACAAAATACAGACTGTGTGGGTCAAGCCACTGGCTCACAATTTAGGTAAATTCACTACAACAGTAATTTTCACCCTTTTTCATATATAATGCCCTCGGGTGCTTTTTTGGACTTATGCAAGATGGCGACAGGCTGGCAATTCTCTCTTTCATGTCTACACCACTCTGCTACACTGGGAACACACAGTTCCTTGGGTGTAAATATCTGCAGGACCAAAATTAAATGTGCAAGAGTTTGGGAATCACAATTCTCACTGTATTCTTAAATATACTTTAAGCAACAATACTGAGTCTTTATAACATAATATTTGCTTCTAAAATCTATTTTGCCTGTATATATAAATCATATATATGTTTATATACACATACTCACACATATACACACACAGGGCAATTTTAAATCCCTGCAGAGATATTTGAAGAAACGTATGAACAGTACAAAAGCTTACACATGTTCCATTTAACTGCTTTTGTTCCATACATTGGTTCTTCAACAGTTTTTAATTTTATTGTTTCTGTTTCTGATGATGAAGGGTTTGTATTATTGGGGGGGTTGTCTCTCTTCACCCTGGCTATGGTCACCACCCCCAAGCGGCCCGAGAGTTTAGAGAATAAAACATAAATACAGGGCCTGAGTGTGTTGTTAGAGTCAGCCATTTCTGACAGTCTTTACAATGGGATAAACACTGTCTGTCTACAGTACCCATGTATTTGAAAGCTACGACAAACATTTTACTAAAATGTAAATAACTGACATCACCACTGCTCAAACAGGAGACTGAAAAATCTCACTAAAAATCCCAAACCCAAAAACATTGCCTGACACAAAACAAACCATTAATGGTCACTGAGAGAGCATGTTTTAGAGATCATGAGCATTGAGACCCTTTTTTAAGAAAAAGGAGTAAACCACTGCAGTCAATTACTAGCTCATATTAACATTTTTCAGTTACAAGATAGTACCTTCTCTAAGGAAGTGAATTTTCCCCCTGAAATCTGTTTCCAGTAAGAATATTATTCTGAATTAGTAATGTAAATAACCATACTGAAACTTAGCCTATTGACAGGCAGCTACTCCTAGATTTGCATGAAAAGAACTGGTTAGTAACTATAAGCACTGTGGCCCAATTTATTAAAAGCCTCCTCTTTTATTTTCTGGTTCCATTTTAATTCCACACTTTAACAATTTATTTTGCACTTGCTATTATTTACTGAGAATTTTACAGCACTGAGAGAGCCTGAAGGAGATCAGGGACACAGCAATCCACAAACCCATACAAAATCCTAGTAAGTTTTATGAACAGAAGCAGCGAAATCTTGTTTGTAGGACTTTGTGCCTTGTGAGTATGTGGGAGCTTCAGTTGTACTGTTTGTTTGTGCTGGGCCATGGATCAAACCTGTATCCTGCTGCTGCAGCCCTCTCCTCAGGAGCAGAGTTGTAAGAGCTTCAAACCACTTAGTTAAAGGAATCTTATCACTTGTGTTGTGGGGATGATCTTTCTCAAACTAGTGAACAGTAAGAAGCATCATATAAATCTCCAGTCAAGCAGATTAACTGAATTCCAAAAATCATGAGGTTCCCTCAGAATCCTGCTGAATTTCTGTGCCATATTCCCAGTCAGATGGACAACAGACACATTGAGGGCTTGTCTAAATGTCACATGGAAGTGTGGTACAAATTGAACTGGAGTGATTTAACTGCAGTGTTTTAGCAGCAGCTGAGCCAGATGAAAAGGCCACTGCCCTCAGCTGCTGTCACCATCCTTACAATGGCAGCACCCTGCACGTTGCTCAGAATAAGTGTCTGCCAACCCTGCCCAGCACAGACCTACCCAAAACCACACAGGACACTTCCAACATTTAAAAGTAGGACTGTTAAAACCTGAATGCAAACCCAACCCTCTATAAACAAATTTTAGGAGGAACTTCAGGGAAGGGATGTTCTGTCAGCAAGTATAAGGATGACCATCCCAGAGGCAGTAACCTCTGATCCAGGGCAGGGTCACAACCTCAGAAATGTATGTACTTCAGTCAGCTTAGGGCCTAATGTCTATGCAGCAGACATTTTTTAATCAGTACATGTTTTTAATCAGCAAGTTTTTAATCAGTAAATCTTACATCTTTACATAATAGGGAAATAGATGATATAAGCATAAGCAAGTTAAAACTAGCTGCAGTCACACTAACAGCACATACAGCTCTCAATATCCTGGTTCCTAAGAGTTCGCTGTTCCAGGACATTTCTGTGGGAGTGCTCAAGGCAGCTTGGATCAGTTACTTTGGGATTCCTTGCACATCTGAAACACACAGCTGCCCTCGGTGATGGATGTGTAAAATTAGTCCATCAAGGAATGAGCATGCATAAAATCAAAGGAATCGTGGCAGGAAAAGTGCTCCAGCCCTGCCACTTCAAACATCAGCTCTGCCTTCTGTAAGAGGTTACATGAATTTTTCTTTTAGCATCAAAGGCCCATTCATAGGAGATCTTAAACTGAGGGTTATCAGATCTTATTAAGAGCTTGAAGAGTCCCATGTGACATCTGCCAACCTCAGGCCAGGGCATTCTGGTAACATTTGCATGCATTCTGCTGTTGTGGCTCTGTGTGTGTTTGTTTTCTTAATGTACTTTTAAACAAAGTAGAGGTGAAAGTGAACATAGCTTCCTTCCAGGATTTCTGCCAGGAAGGATGAGATGCACAAACCCAAGGACTGCCTTCCAGTGATCCAGAGCACACCCAAAGCAGCAGCAGTACCTGTTGGACACACCTGGGGGACAGCACACCTCGTGTACACAACACCAGGATTTGTGCTCCTTGCGTCCTACCAACACACGGCCAGAGGGGCTCAAGCCTGTTTAAAACTGGAACCACATGGTGGTTTATGATTTTAGAGTACCTCTTCTGCATATTTAATTGAAAGACATGTGAGCCACATGTTTCATGCAGCTAATGGCCACACTCCAAGTCAGATCCTCAAAACCTGCACTTCAACTTGCTTATTCTTCAAAAATCCTTTTCCAGTGTTGGACGCAAAGCTCCTACTTTTTGTAGAGCTTCATCCAACTAAGCCAATGTGGGCATATCAAGAAGTGTCTAGAGGTCTAACAACCACTTGAAGCAAAGCAAAGCACATCTCTTTCATTTGTTAGCACTCAAAATCTGCTGTGCTGCATGGGGATCCAGCAGCAGTGAGCAAGGAGCAGGTTAGGTGCTGTAATAAACAGCCAGGACTCCAAAATACACAGTGGTTAAGATGCATCCTTCCCTGAGGGAGATTTCTCATATCTGAGTATCTAGAGGATATATAAACCTTTCACTTTGCATTAAACAAGCACTTCCTGCTGCATTGGTGGAATCACTTGGCCCCAAGTGCAGAACATGCTGTGTCCAGCAGAGCAGGCAGGCAAGAACAAGACCAAATGTGACCACAATAATCATGCAGGCATGCAGCACCCCAGAATGTTCTCACACTATGAAAGAGATTCAGAAGTGAGAAAAAGCCTTGTTCAGTACTGTGGAATATATCAGGTGAAGGCTAAGTCCAAACAGAAATCGTTAGTGTGATCTGATTGTACCTGGAGGCAAAACTCATTGAGACAGGGCTGCAAATCTTTTGTGTGTGGCAGTTTTTGTGATTCAAGTTTGCGTAAATATTACACTCCACCCTTTCATGCTGTTTTAGCACAGTCATGGAATTTCTAATGAGCCGAACAGCCCTTCCTTCTGTTGAGAAATTTAATGGTATATATTTTTCTTATTTACTGTTACCAACACCAGCTCAGCAATTTATTACATGATCTGTTAAACCAATCTTTTTTTTTCCCTGGTGAGCCTGTATACATAAATTTTTCAGGCAGTGTAAACTATTAACAAAAGAAAAATCCAATGTTTCACAGTATGAATGGAAAGAGGGGTTTTGGATCAATTATATTTCGTAATAGTTTTGCAGGACTTCTTCTGAGTAAGAAGACTTACTAGTAAGTGGCAAGGATCTATTGTAGTGAACCCTGTCCTCCCTCAGGGCAATTCTTTATTTAAGCCAGGCCATTAGCAAGGGTAAATCAATGTTATCAGCTCACATACACTGACAGCTTGTGTGGTTCCCACTCCCCCATTCCTCCCCCCCACATTAGGGGATATTTTTATGCTCTCCAGGGAAATTCAATTAACAGTGTCAGTCTCCTCCTCCCAGTCCATGATTGACACCACCAGGACTCCTTTCAGTGCCCATTGACATGTAAGATGTGTCTGCTGATTACTCCACTTCCAGGTTAACAAGAGAATTCCCATCCCCTTCTACAAATGACCATGTATGATGTGTCCTGTAAACACAGCAACAGCTACTGAAATCAATCCTTCTTGACCTTATTGATCAGGACACTCAGATAGAAAAATACTTCTGCAGTGGTTCAGTAATGTTTTGGGGGTAAAACCCCAAATCAACAACAAATTAACCCATGACTATTAATACTATCAAATTTAGTTTTAAATGCCCCACTGCAGACTCAACGACCAGTAAATGCATGTAAACAGTTAATGAGTAACACTTATCTGCAATTCACATTTCATTTTAAAAAATCTCAGCAAATGACTACTAGTAAAAGGCTGGATACAACTCCACTTTCCAAAGAGTTTCCAAGGATTATTTAGATAACTTTCAAAACAGATTCATCTCTTCATAGCAGTCATGCAACAACATGATTTCTGTATTTTGAAATCAATAAAAAATGAATCTGTCAATAATTAATGGAAACACTGCAAAATCTGAAAATTGCACAACTCTTTCAAACACACTCGAAGCTTGATGAGCAGCTCCAAGGAGCCAACAGAACACTCATAAGGAGCCTGTGCATCCTAGGCAGCCTCCAGTATTTAAAAGCATGTGCCATTAACAATTGTGTTCTCCACACTGACAAAACTGTGAAAAGCATCAAACAGAGCTCTCATTTTCACAAACATCAACCCTGAACCACAATGATGCAACCCCCTCCTCAGATTTCATTAATTTGGTTTCTTCCAGAACTAATTTTCATTATGTCTTGATTACAGATAAGAGAACTATTTTCTAGTGGTTAATGAGAGAACAGAACATAATGTTCCAGCTGAAAACTCAAATACTGTGGTCCTAATGGAGCAAAAAACCACATTACAAGTCACAAAGCACTGTGGCAGCAGACTGACCATGAGGAAATAGGAAAAAATATGCAAATNAAAAAAAAAAAAAAAAAAAATTTCAACATTTACCATAAACCAACATGCTCTGCAATCATACCACTTTGAAAAACTTAAAAACCCAGAAATATCCCACATACATGCACATCATACCTTCCTCCTCCAGAGAAGACCCACTGACTTTGCTGAACTCTGGCAAAACTTGACAGATTGGTGCTCCAGCAAACCTGGATCCAGTTCTTTCCTCTGTTTTCTATTAACTGGTTTCGTCCCTTATTGTAAAAGCTGTTTGTGGGTAAGCACTACAAACTAATGACTGAAATGACCCAGGTTAAAAACAATCCTCATGAAATAGCAGACACTGCTTGTTACACAGAGGTCATTTATTCTTCAATATCTCCTATTAAACATTCCCAAATCCTAACTGATGAGACTTGTGGCAAAACAATTTATAGGTCAATCATAAGTCACAATACCTCTTTTTCCAGAATCCGAGAGATCTCGCCTAAAGTCCTATCCAGGCCAGGAACTTTGTTGTTCCCCAAGGAACAGCTATCCTGCATTTGGAGGTGCTTCAGAAGGTCTTTTGCTAATCGCTGTAACCTTCAAGAGAAAACAAAGAGCAGTTAAAGCAAAAACTCCTTTATTAACTTCCATCTTTGTAATGAAACTCTGGTAACAATGATGGAATCATGAATATCTATGTTAAATGTTATTATCCTCTACTCTGAACAGGATGCTGAACATGCAAGGAGGTAACAGTCAGCTTGGAGTGACATTTCACTATCTACCTTTTCAAGGAAACAGCACAGACACAGTGTGAAGACTACAGTCAAAAAGGTGCTTCTTTATTACCTATATTTGTTTCTGTTGTTTCCCTATTCCCCTTCCACAGCTTATACTGCTGGTTTTTGCCATCCTCATTTTCAAATGGTTTCACCCCATTTAAGATGAATAAGGGAAATGGAACAGCAGGACCACTTGGCTGATTTCTTATAGGCATCATAAAAGAAATGGCTCTTCAGGGTTATTTGAATAAGAGAAAAGCAATGGCTTTGCAGCTACCTCAGAAAGGGCATTTTATTAACAAGGGTCAGTAATGAAGCCAAAAGCAGAGATGGGAGCAACGTGGACACACACATGGGTTAGGTTTCATTTGTTTTACACATCTGCACCTGTGCTATTCACCTGTGCTCTCCTGCTCAGCAGTGAGGGGAAATACACAGTGCCAGGGCACAGTTCTCTCACCCTAAGGTCCAAAATACAGCAGTCAAAACACACTCCGAGTTTATCCTTCTGTGCCTCGACTGTGAATGTGGAGACTCCTCCCTCTGTGGGAGCAGCATGGCAGAGGAGACAAGGCTGCCAGAGTCCCTGAGCTGGAGCCTGGGAGCAGTCAGGGAGAAGTGTCATTCTGTACTTGCCATGGATTTGGTGTCACTGCCTCAGTGTCCCCTCCTGGCTGCTCTGAGTCACAAGGCCCAGGGTTTGCTGGACCTTTGGTTTCATCTACTGGGCAATCTGCACAGCAGTGGGACAAAGCTGGTAACAGCAGGAGTGAGAGGCACTGCTGAGACTGGAAACCTACACACAGAAATCTCCAGGAAGGAAAAGAGAGGGGAAGGGTAACAATGTTCATCGTAAAATGAGAGATATCAGTGTAAAAGGGCCAGAAGACATTCACAAAGTAACCACAGAGTATAGGAAAACAAAAAGATTACATTAACCAGTCTCCCAGAAGTGAGACAGGAGATTGAATAGCTGGAGAATGTACCACAACAGTCACACGCAAAAAAATCCCCAATATCAGAATATTAATTTGGGGAAAGATAGAGAGTTTCCACTTAATCAAGAGACAACAGGTACTCTGTTTCTTCTCTTTGAAAATCTTTCAAAAAAGCTATTCATTACTAGCTTTCAAGACATGCTGAAGATACATGTATGTTCTTGAAGTACAAATAAAAATGATTTGTAGAATTTTCAGTCTTAGACTTCTTATCATCTGGTCAGCTGAACCCACAATATACAACCAGGATTTTTCTATGACAAGAAAAATAAAAGGAGATTACATCCTGATGAGATTTTTTTGCATTGCTATTTCCTCTGTGGAAAATGAGGTTGGAGGAAACCTCTGTCTATCTCCATAAGCCACAAGCTAAAATGGGAAACAAAATTAAAAGCCAAAGCCCAAATAACTGCAGGACTTGGACAGTAAATCAAAAGACCACTGCACCAATGAGAAGTGGAACTGCTGCAGTCCAGAAGCAGAGTATTCTCACAGAGTGGGATTTAGAAGGGCTATTGCCTTGGCAATATCCTAGCACATTAAGCAAAAAATACTTTATTTCTTTGGTGGATCTACCCAAATTCCATGATTAAAGCACACAGAAAGCCCACCACACTATACTGTAACTTCATCTGACAAAAGACAGCAAGACAAGTTTCCATTAGCATCATTTAACATCACAGGAATGGAATTCCACCAGGATTAACCACAGAGGCTGAAGAAAGGCAATTTCCTAATCTCCATCAGGCATCAGCATACAAAATGTGTAAGGTTTATCAAAACACTACTCACAAGGACTCAGAGAGAACAGAATCATATTACACTGAGCCTTCAGCTGACAGAACGAACACAAGAGTCTTTCTTTTCAGTCTGTAAGATGCTCCATAAGTTAAACATCACATTCAGTTTCTGTCCCCAGTTTCTGTACAAGCTGTACAGTACTAACTCCCCAGGAAAAGCTTCCAGCTTTCCATTTCTTCTAAAAGTCCTTCTGGACAGTTTCACCAAAATTCAAACTTTCTAAGCATGTGTTCAGCATCATACAGTAAGGAACTGGAAGAATGAATTTCCAATTCTGCCGCATTAAAGAATCACCTCTTACATCCTCACATCCTACTGCAGGGCGAGTCTTTGCCAAAAACAGCCAACGGATGCTGTATGATCACACGGGGAGGGAAAATAAAAACTGCCTCCTCCCACCCAGTGAACCTTGGAGAAATTAAATATCCTTCATACTGACTTCTTGGCCGTGTCAGAGAAGTAAGAATAATTTCTGGACTGCTTCAAAGGACTAGAAATCTATGCAAGAGGACTTGTGCTTGGAAGTAGAATTTCCCATTGCTATGAATGGACTTGGAAAGAGAGAGCTCTTTGTACACGCTGGGCTCCTGGCACAGTCTTGGTATGCACTGGGGATTACTGGGACATGGCATCCACACATGATTCAGTGACTCTGGACATACCATTGAATCCAAATCCAAACATTTCAAGACAATTAATTAGTCTTCCTTCTGTCCCCCGGTTTTCACTCCTCCAATGCTTACTAAGCCATAGAGGGAATGATAAATAACTGAAACTTACTGTGCAGGATAAAAGAGAAAGTTAATATATTTTTCTCTAAAATTATTTACATCTCACTCATTAAGGTTTTAGTACTCCCCACAAACGGTTAATTCAGAATGCAGAAGAAACATCAGAAGGACATGAGGCACTGATAGGTTTTGGAATATTACCATAAAGTAAACTAATAAATTGTATGTTCAGCAAATACAAATACAGTATCTGATCTTTTTGCACTGCAAATGGGAACACAAGGGATATTAATATCAAAGGTTTTCCTTTTTAACATGGGCTAAATGTTTTTAGCAGGTTTAATATATTTTATAGGCCAAAGGGAAAAGATGTGTCAGTATTTCTAAGGCCGCATTTCACCACCGGAAAAAATCCAAAAGCCTTGAAATAGTAGCATCAACGTACACAGCACCTGCAGATTTAACTCAATTTCTTGAGTTCTGATCAGTACACTGATGCCCAGGGAAGGCTCCCTGTGGCTGGGCACGGAGCTGGCTGCTAGGCACTTCCCCATGGAAGGAGTGGATTCTGCTCTGGGCTGCACCTGCCAGGGTGGCCAATGCCAGCAGGACACACAGCCCCAGCTGTGGAACACACAGCCCC